>JAPYZD010001744.1:0-29266 GCA_030522725.1 Ichneumoninae sp. B BG-2022a
TAATAATAATAATGTTTTATTATCACAATCAGAAACACCAATATTACGACCAAATTATGGTGAAATTTATACACCATCACCTATTAATAATACAAATTCTAATTTATCAATATTTCAAAATTCATCTTCATCATCATTATTAATTAAAGATTCTGAAGGTTCAGATAATAAATTATTAATGGAAGTAGGAAATATTGGTAATGGTTTATTATTAAAAGAAAAAATTAATGAAGAATTACATTCAGAAGTAAAAAAACAAAAAGAAGAAAATGATTTATTAAAAGATGCTATATTATTATTAATACCTTATTTAAAAGTAGATAATTTAGCTTCTGATTTAAATGCAGCACAAGAAAAAAAATCATCATCAAAAATAAATTATGAAAATTCTGATATAATACATTCTTCCTGTAATAAAAATCAAATTTGTTATACTGAAAAAAATAATAATAATTCTTGTATTCACCAAAACGGACCAAGTACAGGAAATGCAATTGTAGATTCATTATTGCAAAAGAGCTTAGCAGCAAGTCATCATTAAATATATATATATATATAAAATCTCTAGAAAAAAAAAAAAAAAAAAAAAATAGTGAGAAAATAACATGTTTTTTTAATTTTATTTTTTTTTTGTATGTATAATGCTTCAAATGTTCTTATTATTATTTTTTTTTAATTGTCGTTTGATTTCATGCAATGCAGACTCATAAGCATTAAACTGTGACAAAAATTTAATTGATCTTTGACGTGAAGAATTATCAATTTTAATTTGATCTGGTAATTTATTACGTAATTCTACAAAATTAAGATTAAAAATAACAAACCTTGAAAACCATTTAAAATATCAGATTCTAAATTTTTAATTTCAATTAATTCTTTTAAAAGTAATGTTTCTAATAATCTAAATAAAAAAAATAAATGGAAAATAGTTTCTTACTTTTTTCCATTTGGTGAAAAAAATGAAACTGCTGGCATTTCAGGACTTCGAATAAAAGCATCTTAATTAAATTAATATTATTAATATTATTATTAAAATTCTTATTATTAATATTATTATTAAGTTTGTTATTATTATTATTATTACCTTTTACTATTTTATAAGGAAGTCTTCTTATATAAAGATTGATGCCAAGTGCGCGTCTTTTCAAATTGTTATAATTTCTTTCTCTTAAAATAAGCATGCGTTTTGCAAATCTTGAAGGTAGTTTTTCAGTATCAATATTGACAGTATAGGCCGCCGTAAACATCATAATTTTATCATGAATATTATCTAACTATTATAAATATGAGTTGATTAAATACTCAACTTTAATAACGTGCTCCATTTCAAGTTGACGCAAATCTATTTTCAATTTTCGAGTTCTGATATTAACAATTTTGCGATGACTAATGTATCGTTTCTGTAAGCACTTTTCAATAAAATGCTGATTTATGTCGTTTTTTAATAGAAAATTCTTGTTTAGGATGGACATTATTAATTTATTTAATTTTATAACTCCCTCAAACAGACATTGCTGAAAATGAAACGACTATGATTATTATTTGTAGTATAAGGCACACTAAAGTGGTAACTCTTGTTTTGGTTTGTTGTTCGATTCTCATAAATTCAATGCCGCCACCGATATCAACAATAGACAATGTTGATGAGAGCTATGAAAATATTGGTATGAGAACGGACTGTCAACATTTGTGTATCTTAGTAGTCACACCAAGAGGTCATTTATACAAGGTTTCATCCTGAACCAATACTAGGAATCATTCAGGTTCATTTTGCGCACCTCCCAACTGATGTAACGCAAGAGCAATTTTTTGCGGAGTTGATCGATCAAAATCTCTTTCGTATCGGAGTACGTGGTCAAGATTATGGTAAGCAGTCGTCTTTTGGGATGATATGTTAATTTAGATTGGATTTTTCGACTGCCTAGTCCTTCTTTGGAATTACCCAAACTTAACACATTAAGGTAATTGTAATGTGAATTATAATTAATATTAGAAGAGCAGGCGATGCAGGGGTGAGTCTTTTTTAAGTTTTAAGGTTATGATTATAAGGGAGTATCTTGGGACATTACGACATTTATTCCGAAATAAGTATAACCTATTGATTAACGGGGTAAACGCTGCATGGTTATGAGGATACGGCCTAAGCCAGCCGAAAGCTCCTGCAAACTTGCAGCTTTGAGTTTCAAATCTGCAAATATTTATTAATTTTTTTCAGCTTACTAGAATGCTGAATGCTTATTTTTTCAATTGCTTCTTTGGCTCTAATAATGACGTTTTTAAAACAAAAAAGATTTCTTACTTTATAAGTTCCACGGGCAGAAAAAATACAAGTAAACCAGAATCAACTAATAAAGTAGCTGCTAAATTAAGTAATGCACTGTTTCAAATAAATTATAGATTTTGATTTTACCTAATAACATTTTCAACTGTAGTTATTTCAGTTTTTAGATAACTCAAAAATTGTTGATCACATTTACTGTAAAAAAGATTTTTTCTTTTAATTTAAAATATTACCTTTTATCATCAATAGCAGCTTTCCTTACTGTAGCACGAGTTCCTAACATAAATTTAAAAAAAAAAAATTATAATAATTTTAAAATAAATTTTAAAAAAAAAAAAATATAATAAAAATTTTTTAAATTAACTATACCATATGGAGGATCAGTGACAATTGCATCAAACCATGGAGTTGAATAAGTTCTTGAACTTCTTGATGTTATTATCTATAATTATATTAAAAATAAAAAATTAATTTGTTTTACCCATCCTTGACTATCAATACGTATGATTTCTGGACGTCTTAAATTATATTCATCAAAATTACGAAATATATCTGTGTTTTGTACATCTTCAGAAATAATAAAAAAAATTTATTTACTGACCAATATTATCAACCAAATTTTGATTAATTTGACTAACACCCCATCCTCTTAATACACGACTATCAATATCTGAACCAAAACAAAAACCACTGAGAGAAAAAAAAAAGATTATTTTTTTTTTAAGTTACCCTAAGTAAGTAGCTGAAATAAGAATTCCTCCGGTTCCAGTAAAAGGATCTAAAACAAAAGTACCATCTTTAACTTGAGCCTTATAAAAAAAAAATTTGTTTTAAAATGAAAATTTACTTGATTTGACATTATAAACGCCATTTCATTATCCATAGTTGTAGGACCAAGTACAATCCTTGAAAGTAATTTAATTTTTTCTTTTTTTACCTTTCACTTAATCTAAATTTCCACCACCAAGGAGGTGATGATGGACGTTGACCAATCTTCATTATAAAAATTTATTTAATTTTTACTCACTATTCGACCAAAAAAAATCCAATCTAGTGACGCTTTTGCATTTTGTGTTTCTCTACTCCATTTCTGAAAAAAAAACAACTTAAAACAAAAAATCTTGAAAAAAATTAAAAATTTTTGAAAAAATTAAATCTCACTTCACAAATCAAAAGTATAACATCCGGATTTTTAATTGAAACTTTTTCTTTACCCGTAAAAAGAAAAGAAAAAAAATTCATTTTATTTATTTGTTCTGATTGACTTAAATGTTGACCAAAACTATTAACCAAAAAAGAAAATGTGTTTTTTTCATTTATGTAATTCTTAAAAAAATTAATTGATTTAGATTTTAATTGATTTTTAATTTCATCATAATTTGAAGCATGTGCCCATACCTACAATATTATTTGAGAATATAATTACCTCACAAATCCCTTTTACAAAGACTGATTTTTTTAAAATTTCTTTCGCAATATAATCTTTTTTTGAACTTGGAAATTGAGCGAATATATATACATTATCATCCATACCAAGGGAAATCTCTTGTGCTGATCCTTTACAGGCATTTGTTGCAATATCTTCTTTCTCTAAATTTAAGTCTAAATGTAAGCTTTCACATATTGATGATAATTCAGCTAAACGAAAACGATAATAATGTACATGACAAGAAAACCAAATCAAAACTAAACTTGTGTCAGATTTATCTGATAAAATTTCACATGAATTATTTTCAATCCTAAAATCTTTATTTTTTTCTTCGGTCAATGTTACTGATAATAATTTCACCTTTTCACTTAATTGTCTGTTATTACTCATTCCAATCCCTGGACCTGATTAATTCCTCAATTTCTCTTAATCAAGAAACAAAATTTCTTTATTAAATTTTTTTTTATAAAAATTATTTCAAAAGAATTGAACATAATTAATTGAAGCTCTTTAGATATCTTTTTCGTTATAATCAAAATAAGATTGTCATGATTTTTAAAATAATTTTCTTTATTATACCCAAATTATTAGATTTTTTTTATTGTCAAAAATCTTATAAAAAATATTTCAAAAATTTGTGTTTATTTGAGAAAATTTTATAATGAATATATAAAATTAATTAAGTTTTAAAATTACAATTAAATTATTTATTTATAGTTTTTATTTAATTTTTTTTCAATAAATATTTTTATTCAATTTCAAGCGAAATTATAATTCAAAAAGAATTTTATTTTCTTTTGTATTAGTTTTTCGAATAAATTTATTTTTTTCTATAATTTCTAATATTATTATGAAATTGATTTTTTTAAAAAAAAAAAAAAACATAAATTAAATGTTGAGTCAATAAATTTTTTAGTATATAATTTCAAACAGGAATGTATGACTAAAATGATCAACCTTCTAAATGACAATTTAAAAAAAAAATTTAAAAAATTAAGTAAAATTATTGAGAATTATCCTTTTTATTTACAATATTCAATAAAAGCTACAATTATAAGCTCAATTTTTGGTAAATAAAATAAATAAATTAAATTCTTATTATTAGCTAAATATATGCAAGAACATCTAGAAGGTAATTTATCTTTTTATAAATTTATTTAGATATTAAGATTATTTTAAAAAATGATAAAAGTCCAGTAACCATTGTTGATTTGTGTGTACAAGCATTAGTTATTGAAATCATTTTTTTTACAAATCCTCAAATCAAAATTTTAGCGGAAGAAAATTTTGGTATAAAAAAAAATTTATTCATTTCTTCAAGATTTCATCTCTGATGCTGAATTACAATCTGTCGTTCAAATTCTAAACAATTTAGTGCCATTGTCCCATATTTTTGAAATTTTGGGACTTGAAAAAAAATTAGATGATTTTTTATGGACAGTGCCCCATATTTTGACAACCTACAAAAATTTAATAATAAATGACAATTTTGATTTTTTGCAAATTAATAATAAATTAGAAGAAGAAATGATAATAGAAAATGTAAGTAATACTAGAATTATTTATAAAGAAATTATACGGAATATTGGATCCAATTGATGGAACCAAAGGATTTATTAGAGGAGAACAATTTTCCATAGGGTTAGCATTTATCAATAGATCTGATGGGACAACCCAAAGTTCAATTATAGGATGTCCCAATCTTAATGATTTTATTAAAGGTGTTTTAAAAATATTTTAAAAAAAAAATTTCTTTAGAAGAAAATTTTGATAATTATGGTTCAATTTTTTTTGCGGTTAAAAATAAAGGGTCATATGTCAGGTCAATTTTTTTAATTTAAATATTACAGATGATAAATCTTAATCAATCTTCAATTTTGGCACAACGACTTTTATTACCTAAAGAGGTTGTATAATAAATTTAAAAAATTTTTTTTTCTTAGTTAGATAATAATTTAGTATCATTAGAATCAGTAGAAGCAGCACATACAACTTTTTCAAAAACGACAGCCATATTGAACTCATTACCTTATACAATAAAATCACTTCGAATGGATGGCATGGGAAAATATTGTCTCGTAAGTTTTTTTTCGATATCAAATTTTGTCTTGAATATTTTTTTTGATAAATCATTTTTTTTAGATTGCTCAAGGTAAATTTATCTAAAATCATTCTATCGTTTTTGCCAGGAATGGGTCATATTATGTTACGTTTCCCAAAGGGCAGTAGGTATTTTTCACTTCTCTATATATGAATAGATTATAAAGAGAAAGTATGGGATATACTACCCGGTTCATTAATTCTAGGTTTGTAATATATTATGTCAATCATTCCAAGAGGAGGCAGGTGGATACATAAGTCATGCAAACGGTGAAAAGATTACCGGAGGATTTTGTAAGGAGCTTAATAATACTACAGGTTAGTCTATACATTTTCAGAAAATAAATAGGACTTGTTATTACTGGAAGAGGTGGTTACGATTTTCATAATGAAGTTTTAGTACTTGTCAAAAATTTTAAGGATAATTAATGCTCTGTAAAAAAAAAAGCCCTCATTTTCAAAAACAGATCCAAACAATCTCTCTTGTAATCAAACAATTTATTATATCAGATATAGTACATGGATGTAAATTGACTCTTTATCAAATTGCCACACTTTTATGAAAGCACAGGAGCTAATATTTATGTATGCATGTCAACAGCTTTTCAGACGGAATCATAAAAATTTAAGACACATCAAACTCGTTAGCTTTAAAATAAACTGTCAAAGCAATAGATAGATAGATGCAATCTTTTAACAATCTTTTTTTTTGGTTGTAAAAGCATCTAGAACGCGATCATTTTATTGCTTTACATTCATTTAAGAGTTGCTGTCAATAATGCCGAAATCAATTTAGTGAGGTATTTAAATTGACAGTTATAAGGTTGCTTGTGTCTTTTTTAAAAACTCACATCTTGACAAATCGTTACTCAAATCAGCATCGTCGCATCATTACTCTTTCAACAGTCAGAATGAGTAATTTACAAGTACAATTTCTAGTTAGAGTTCGTGCAACTTGAGCTTTGCGCCATATGAGTAGATTCAAACAACTACAAAAACGCACCACAGATGCTACTAAACTTGTCAAGTAATCAAAAATGATACATTCCTCAAAAGAACAAGCTATGATCTCTTAGCGTGTGAATTGCAGTTTTTCAGAAACTGCATTTGAGGAAGTCACTGTAGTCTACTACTTGACGGAAACATCATGCCGCCGCTGCGGCGCATCTTAAGTTGCGGAAGTTTTTATATGGATTGAGTTATGTTAGTTGGAGAGTTAGGTTGGAGTTATAAAGTTGCAAAATCTAACTCCATTTGAAAGAGAAGTTTTAATAACAGTGTGCTGTAAATAAAATTGAAGTCTGAAAGTTTTCAAAAATAAATCATATATCGCAAATTGGAATAAAAGGTAGTTCATGTTGACCACCTCATATTGGCAATTTTCAAATTCTTTCCTATGTCACATTAGAGTAATAAATATTGGTCTCGGAAACTCGTTTTGGAGTCAAACTAGCCAAGAAGCTACCACTGTCACATCGTCCATTTTTCCTCCTCTATAAGAGCCTCCTGCTCTACGAGATTGACGACTGAAAGGAGTTTTAGCCTTAGGATCTAGTGATCTGTAGAAAGCAGCTTCTGCTATTGCCTTCGCTATATCCTGAGTCAATAATATATACAGAAGCTCTCACTTTTGGCGAGGTAGCTATACCATACACTTCATCAAATGTCGGTGGTAATGAAGCGTTGGGATGCGATGAAAAATTCTCAGGTGTAACTGTCGATTTGAGTAGCTCCGCCTCATATGGCGATAAGGCCAAAGAGACCAGTGCCGCAATTTCTTGATCGAATAAATTATCGAAAACACCTGATACATAATGATTACGAGATATATCTACCGTCAGTGGCTATTATGACCAAATCGCCTTCTTGTACACGAATGTCATACAGATCTGCCATATCTGGCGTATCCGATTCAACTCGACAGCTCAAATTAGAAAGAGCTCTGAAACGAAGGACATCATATTCAGCTCACTCCTCATATATTCATATGCACAGTTCTTTAACATTTACCGAACAAGTGCGTGCATTCCTTGTGACATCAAGCCTGGCAAATCTTCAGTACGAGGAATTCGTGATAGTTGATATGGGCAATTGAAAAAGTGTTGTTGCTCTTTTGTTCGTCGAAATGACATGAATTGTCGATGTCTTCTCGCATCTCTTCTGCAAAGAAAATAACAAGTCGAAGCTAATGTTTTGGAAACAAATTTTAATCAATCTTACCGCAAAACAAGGCAGGTAGAATCTCCAATGTTTGCTACCCCTAGACTTGTGCCCTCTGCGTCCAGACCTGCTACTATTGATGTGCTCGAACCAAATGACCTAGCCGCGCGAAACCCCGCGCCAAGTACTAGTCGAGCTCGGAAACTTGCTCTGGCGTCTGGAGATACATGTTCTTGTGCAGGGTCTTCGCGGCCTTGTAACCGAATCGCTTCTTCTTTTGAACCTGCCATGAGCTCATCGGCAAATTGTCGCGGATTGCACCCCAATTCACCCCATTCCCCGACTCCATCTGCGACACCTGCAAAGCCAGCACCATCATCGTCACACGTGAAGAAAGCATCCTCGCCCCTGACGATTGGTTTACATAGGACAGAGCTTATGAAAAATTGTCCAGTCGAGATATAGATGGACTTCATTCATCACACTCACCCCCAAGGCTTATCTGGCCTCGGGATGGAGATTCCATGACTCCACGTTTGCAGTCCTCTGCGACTTGGAGCTTTAAATGATCGACACACACGCTTTCTGGGCCATCCTAGTCCGCATTGATTCGCTTGCTCATCAACTAGAACGCTTTGTAGGTGACTTAGCAAGCCTTCGCGATCGACTAGACTCTGCCCACTTGTCAGCAAGGATGTTATAGTCTCTGGCCAAATTTCGACAGAAGACGGTCCAAAGGGGAGAGCTGAAAGTGAGTTCTTCCGGAATAGCTCTTTAGACGGCGAGAATTCCACAGCTTCCAGGGTAACAGCACTTTGACACCGACGGATTCCATTGGATGAGTTATTTGTATACAGTGAAACATTTGTAGAGTTTCTCTTGAACTGCATAGTCTGCGCGCGTTGCGATGCTGCCTGATACCGGCATACTTAAAATACCACCATACTGATCAGATGAGGAGGAGGAGGAGTGGTGGTTTTTGAACGTACATCCTCTAAGGTTTCATCGCTCATCGATTTTCGGTGTCGTCGTTTTATGACTCTTGCTGATAAGCAGTGCTGTAAAGATACCTCCAATCTGAAAGGATTTTGTATCCATATTGCTCAAGGATGTAAATCAAAAACTCACTCAAACGCGTCTCCTGTGTAACGCCGTCTTAAGTTACGCGCTCGCATGAACCGCGGAGAACTCCATATTCTTTCCTTGTTTAGCGGTATATCACCACCGTCTTCTGGACATTTTTGAGCCGGTGATTCGGAAGCCGTTGACACATCCACCGACGACATAGATGTTTGCAACTCATCGGAGTTCAGGCTACCGCATGCTGTTATTACAGTTTGAGCATCGGTCTTTGTCGATAAATCGAACGAGCGCCGACGAAGCACCCTGAAGCAATATATTCATTCGTAGTCAGATGATTTTGGATTAAGAAAATCTGGCACCGAGATACATTTTTGGCATTTGCTATTCAAATCAAATTCGTGTCTGGACGAACGACTGGTGCGCTGCAGCTATGTCTCGAATCTCAAATCGTGCGGTAATAGGATGTCTCACAAGCAGTGCAACTTATGAAAAATTCTAGTTTAATGTGTTGCGCAACGAGCCATGCTCGATTCTTACCCTATGATTCCCTCCAAACTTTTGCAATGCCGGGATGATGTGCAAGCAGCAGCTGCGTAGCACAATCGTAGTGTGGCATGTGGAATGGGTTGAGGAGTCGCTGCAACCTTGCTCATATTAGATTATTGTCAGCACAGTTTTCGGAACGTCGCCATGCCACTCTATATTTCAGGTCTTGGAGTCAACACATGCACTACAAAATTGTATGTAAATTTAGTCCGTATCTTCTACAACTCAATTAAAGATTTTTGATTATGAAGTTCTTAAGAGATTGCCGCATAAGCTCTTTTCGTGCTTCAGGTGCAAAACAAGTGTCAATTGCACACGAAACTGTTTGCGCAGCTTGTTCATTTGTCAAGCGCAGTTTTATGACACATTCTTCGTAATTTCTTGTTAGATTCCTATGGGCAGAATGCGTAAGTTATCATTAGAAATAGCAGATCAAACAATAGCACTGCTTGTCACTACTTATAATCATTTTAACTCAAGCAACATGACATGTGTCCTCAAAAGAAACGAGTCAAAAATTAATTCTCGTGCAGTTGCTGTATTTCTTTGATTGCTTACCCGCCGAGATACGCTGGGTCATCCGAATTTAGTGTGACTCTGACTCCAGAAGCAAGCATCTGTTGAAGCGGATGTTCTTCTAGGCGTGGAATATTTCTAGTAAAAACGTTTGAGATAGGGCACACCGTGAAGGCGACTTGCAACTGAAGCGTGAAATTTTAGCGATAAAAAAGCGCGTCAAGTGAGGCTCATATATGTATACTAGTGAATATATATATATATATATTGATTTCGCAAGATCTAAAGTCTCAGGGTCGGCTAAGACCCGTATGCCATGGTCAATGCGGTGCACCTTTAATTCTCTGATGGCATCATAGATGTTTGAGGGTGGCCCACTTTCCCCTGTTTAAGAAGACCATTGAATGCAACGCAAATTAATAACTGACACGCATCTTTTCGGTCATATTTTCGCTGAAATGGATAACTCTTACCTGCGTGCGCTACGCACTTCCATCCATAATTTTCCCGACAAAACGCAAACAATTCTCGAAAACGGTTGCAAGGAAACCCAGCCTCACATGAATCAAGGCCTACAGCTGCAATAAGCCTTCTGTATGTGTATGCCTAATAGTTACAAAATCTTTGATAGTAGAAGGTTATTGCACTTATGTGACTCTTATGAAGTTATTTATCAAAATTTTGTTGCTAAATAAAGAGACTCACCTCCTTAATCGCTTTCATGGCATCCTCAAGCGGCTTATCTCTTAAGATGCACATGATGAAGTTGAACGAAATGCCATAGAGTTCATAACCTCTTCTTGCACCTTCGTGTAGACCTTCAAAGAATTCAGTGAAGGACAAACCATTATCAAGATGTGTTTGAGGATCGAATTGTATTTCAACGTGCATAATGTTCTGCTTTGCAGCATCTTTGAAATATTCAAGTACTAAGTATGTGAAAGCGCATTTGTTTGTTAAATAACGGCGGCAATTCTCATAGTACAGCGCCAAAAAGTCATTTAAACTCGAAAAGCCTTCTGGTTGCCATAAGTACCCTTCCAGAGACTTATTCTTAGCAATCATGCCCGCAACACTTGGGCTTAAGCATCCTTCTATGTGCACATGCAACTCAACCTTGGGCATACATTTTACAAATGAAAGAGCTTTCGCGTCATTGCAGAGCATCAAAATGTCTATAAGCGTCTTCGGATCCTCCAATATTTCGTTTTGTTTATATGAATTCTAAGTCAAGTGCGATAAAAGTTTGCAGACACGCAGCAGGTTCAATGCCTAAATCTGCAGATTGAGAGTTTAGACATGGTACGATTTTGGATTGAGGAAATTGAAGTATTTTTCCCATATGATTTCGTTTATCCGGAGCAATTTGAGTATATGCGATTACTTAAATCCACCTTAGACGCAAAAGGACACTGTGTGCTTGAAATGCCCACAGGTACGGGAAAAACGGTGGCATTAATGTCCTTGATAACATCTTATCAACTAGCGCATCCTGAAGTTGGAAAGCTGATTTATTGCACTCGAACAATTCCTGAAATGGAAAAAGCATTGAAAGAGCTCCAGACAGTTGTCAAGTATCAACAGCAGATGTTGCAAAGTGATCAACCATCTAATGATATGATTGATGACACAGAAAATGAAAGAAAATCTGAAGGCTCATCACGCTTGACCAGAATTCGTAAAATATTAGGGGTTGGAATGACATCACGACGCAATCTGTGCATCCATCCCGAGATTTCTCAGGAAGCTAATCGGGACAAAGTTGATGAGATGTGTCAAGAACTGACTGCTCCATGGATACGCCGTAAAAGATTGATGAAAACGGCGAGTCATGTATCGGACAGTGCTTCTCAGAATAGCGGCCGTCCTTGGCCTCAATCCCAGCATCAATCACCGACTCGAGATATAGAAGACATAATAACGCCAGGTCAATCTGCCGGTGGTTCCGCATCATCTTGTGAGGAATGTCAGGACCCATCGAATTTTGTTGTATGTCAATATTATGAGAATCTAGAGACTCTGTGGTCTCCAAGTTTGTTACCCGCGGGTGTTTACACAATCAATGATATGAAAAAATTTGGGGCTACATGGAAACATCCTGATGATCCGAAAAAAGATGCAGGTTTTTGTCCATATTTTGCTTCTAGGAGGCTTTTACAAATAGCGGATGTAATTGTGCTTAACTACCAGTATATACTTGATCCAAAAGTCTCACAGGTAACAGTTTGTGACTTGTAGTAGTCCTTTGATATGATATAGGTCGCATTTATGGGTGGAATAAGCCCAACAGGCCTGCTGGGAAACGCTGGACCGAAGCAACTAAATCAGGCAGCAACCGTGAAAGATCCAAGCATCGTTGTCTTTGATGAAGCACACAATATTGATAATGTCTGTATTGAAGCTTTCAGCATAAATATGAATATGATGACTTTGGAACGTGCTCGTCAAAATATCACGAAACTTGAACGTGAATTAGAAAAGTGAGTGATCATATACTTATTACGATGGCAGAACAAAATCAGTGAATGCCGATAAGCTCATACAGGAATATGATCGACTCGTACAAAATTTGCGTGAAGTCGGTCAATTGGATGACTTGGCAGTCGAAAGTTTGGCGAATCCTGTTTTACCAGACGACATTATACGCGAAGTGAGAAATTAAATAATTCTATCGAGTTAAATGAACACTGAATGCTTTAGTGGCGGGAGCTGATATCGCTAGGCGGTGCCGGGTAATATAAGAAGAGCCGAATTTTTCCTTATAACGATGAAACGCTTGGTCAATTTTCTGACAAGCTATATACGGTATAATTAAGAATTTTTTTAAAATTTTTTTTAGAGTTTTTTCCGTAAAAACGGAAGGTCCGTTAACCTGTTTAAAAAAGATTAAGGATGAGACATCAATAGATCCTAAATCTTTGAGGTTTTGCTATGACAGGTTAAAGTAAGAAGTAAAGAAAAAAAAAAAAATTTTTCAGATCACTTTTAAATACGCTTGAAGTTTCGAGTCTTGATGAATTTGCTCCCTTAACTTTAATATCAAATTTTTACACACTTCTTGGGACTTATTGGGAAGGATTTATTTTAATAACCGATCCATATCCAGAAGCAGAAGGAATTTATGACCCTTTGATACAATTAAGCTGTTTAGACTCTTCACTAGCCATGAGACCAGTTGTAGAGAAATTTCAATCCGTGATTCTGACGTCTGGAACAATATCCCCATTATTTTTGTATCCAAAAATACTTGGATTTCAGCCAGTTATAACTCAATCATTACCTATGTCATTAGATAGAGATTGTATATGTCCTTTGATTGTGGCTAAAGGATCTGATCAGGTAACCTTTTTTTTATCAAAGTATATATAATACAGGTCCCGCTCACATCTCGATTTGATCTTAGATCAGATCAAGCAGTTTTACGGAATTTTGGGACACTATTAATAGAATTAGCAAAGACAGTACCTGATGGGGTTGTCTGTTTCTTTACATCCTATGCTTTTTTGGAGCATATAGTCTCAGAATGGTATCAAATGGGAGTTCTAGCAGAAGTTATGCAATATAAATTAATTCTTATGGAAACCAAAGACGTCGTTGCAACAACTCTTGCATTACATTCATATAGAAGAGCCTGTGATTGTGGCAGAGGTGCCATTTTTTTTAGTGTTGCAAGGTGATAATTTTTATCAATGTTGTTTATTATTTTTTAAATTTTTTTTCAAATTTTTTTTCCTATTATTAATAGAGGCAAAGTAGCTGAAGGAATAGATTTTGATCGTCATTATGGCAGAGCTGTCGTTCTCTTCGGAGTACCATACCAATACACATTATCTAGAATTCTGAAAGCACGTTTAGATTTTATGAGAGTGGGTAAAATAATTTATTTCATAAAATTAGGAAAATTATCAAATGCCTGAGAATGAATTTTTAACATTCGACGCTATGAGACAAGTAGGGAAAAAAAAAAAAAAATTTCTATATAGGCAGCGCAATGCGTCGGAAGAATTATAAGATCAAAAGCAGATTATGGTTTAATGATTTTTGCTGATTGTAGATATAGTCGTCTTGATAAAAGACAAAAATTGCCTGATTGGATTTTGAGGTACTAGAATCAATTTTAATTCTAAGTTTTTGATTAGACATTTAGAGCCTGCTCATATGGCTCTCTCAACAGATGCAGCGGTAAGATTAAATTAGATTTTTATTTGATTAGTTATGTATTGCAAGAAGATTTTTACTTGAAATGTCTCAACCCTTAAGTATAACACATAAATCACGGCTTGATTTTAATGACCTACAAAGATTGCACAAGCGTTTTGAGATTGAGGAAAAATCAACTTCAATATTCTCTTCAGAAGATAAAGAATCTTAAAATATATTAATTAAAGCTTAGCATGTATAATAATTAACGCTACTCCGCTAAAAATATTTTTATTGGAAATTTTACTGCCTAATATGCGCATTCATATTTCGCAAATAGGCCCTGAAATTATTTCCTTACTAAAAGTTGATTCACGAAAATAAGTACAGCAATATCAAATAAGTTTGTTGCACTTTAATTTTCGATCAATTCATCAAACTTTTCTTTAATCTTTATTTTGCATGCAAGATATTTGAGGCAGATAACCTCAATTACATGCGTAATTATAAATCAGTTTCTGACAGATTAAGGCAACCCAAAGTTACTTCATCTGGCTTGTCTTTTCGACTGTCATAATTAATTTTTACCCTACTCTTCAGCGAGCCTACAATACGTGTGAACGTTGCACCAAAAATAGGCTCTCTGGCTTTAGGGTAATAATGCAAATGCATCAATTTTTGCAAACTAAACCCGCAATGGGCGTAATCAATATCAAAGTGCAAAAAAATAGCTTGCGGAGAGAATCATAATTATGACAGAACTTTGGGTCATATCTGACAGACTTCTTAGGCAAACGAAAATTTACGAGGACAAAAATGTATTTAAGATATCATCTTGACGAAAATGGTAATCGAATTTATACGCTAAAGGTATGCAAATTCTAAAAGAGGTTGTGTGGTGACAACTTGCATAAAGCTTGCAATGAGCTGTGAGCCATCGCATAAGCAAATGTTCTAAATCTTTTCTCAATTTAGAATGTATTGAGTTATCTTATTTTCTCCTCTATCAATCTACAGAATCGCAGTCCTGATGGAGAGCAGCCAACATTCACCGCACATCCAGCCAGATTTTCACCTGACGACAAATTCAGTCACCAAAGAATAATGTGCAAAAAGCGTCACGGAATTCTCCCTACTCAATTGCCGCCCCCTGAGTTATAGACAGATTTAATACTTTTTAAATGTGTCTCGCCTTTTGTTGTTGATTCAATTGACAGATGCATAATAACTGTAAAATAATTATCAGTTGCACCACCCTTATCCTTTTTCTCACAATTAATTTGAGTTGTTGCTTAGTGCATGAGACTGAATATAAATTGCAACTTTTTGCCACATCAGTTCCCCTACTTTCTGAAAAATTTTCAGCAGCGGCATTCCATAGAGAAGTTCTGCTTGCTGTTGATAGTGCTCTTGCTTCCTTATTGGGTCATGCCGAGAAACTCACCAAAGTCCCCGATGATAGTAAATCAGCAGTGATTGTCACAGCTCGATTTGTTGACGCAACAGGTGGTCTTGTTAATGAAACATTTCCCGAAACGTTATTTTCGCATGGTAAGATGCTTAACATATGCAAATTGCGTATCAACGCAAAAAACGTAACTACACCCATAGGTATCACTGATGACAATTATAATGGGCAAACCATTATTCAGTCCACAACTGCTATCACGCCCTCCTCTTACTCAATTGCCGATAAGTCGTGGCACAGAATTATTGCGCACTGCCGCATGGTCTCCCCAATAACATGCATTCAAGGTGTGATCCATTTATTTTACTCATTCAGATAAAATGAATACAACAATTCAAAACGAAAGCGCTTCTAGTATGAATTTTGCCAAGGTAGAGCTATCCGATGGAAGAGCTTTTGATATATTCACAAATGCCACTGTGATTAGACAAGACATTAATCTGACAAAAAATGACCCAGTCAATCAAAATGTTACTAAGACATGGCATGATTGGTGGCCTTTCAGTTCTAAGCGTAAACTTGAAAGTGTTACTGATGCATCACTAGCAACAAAGTCACCATCATCCCCCATTTATAGTATGTCATTTAAATAATAGAATCAATTAGTAACGCCAATTTACAACTCTGCTGGTACGCCAATGGGTTTCAATTTTGGTAATGGTGGTGGTATGGTTCTACCAGATGGT
Organism: Ichneumoninae sp. B BG-2022a; assembly: GCA_030522725.1. Classification (NCBI taxonomy): domain Eukaryota; kingdom Metazoa; phylum Arthropoda; class Insecta; order Hymenoptera; family Ichneumonidae; species Ichneumoninae sp. B BG-2022a. Next base: position 16,410 of record JAPYZD010001744.1, read on the forward strand.
ACTCAATTCAATTTTGGTGGAGGTGGTGGTGTTTATATTGGCAATCAAGAGGTTTTTTTTTTTTTTTTTTTTTTAAATTTTTTTTTCAGATTGACGACAAATATGATACAAGTATTCGTAAATTCACTGCTATACTAGGTATGATTATATTTAATAAAATAAATATTTTTACAGCACGTGATTTAGATTGGAAAGAATTACAAAAAAAAAATTATGATTTAAAAGATCAAGAATGTAAAAATATTTCTATAATTATTGATATGGTAAAGTAATTTGATGATTATTATTTTGAATAAGATATGTTTAGAAGCATGTATAAATACAAATATAATTTTAAAAAAAGATTTTAATAAAAATTTATCATGCTCTTCACAAGGATTTAATAATTTCGTGGAAATGAAATTAATTTCTTTAATGCCAGCTATAAAATTATTAAATGTCACAATATATACAAAGTCAGAAGATTTAAATCTTAAAAATAAAGCACGTAGGTTTATTAATTTAAAAATTTTTTTTAGTTATTGAAGGAGAAATTTATATTAAATTATTAATAAAAGAAATAAATTTTATAAAATCAAATAAAATAATAAATAATACAATTTGTAATATAGGACATAAAAATTTATTATCATCTTGTGTTGAAATATGTATTAAGGGAATTGAATTACATAGATTGAATCTAGATGAAGGAGAATGTTTATCAACGTAAGAAATTTAATTAATTAATTCAATAAATAAATAAATAATAAAAATTTTAAATTAATGAATAATTAATAAATAATTAATCAATATTTAATAAATAATTAATATTTTAATTAATTTAAAAATTAAATTAATGAAAATTTTTCTAGTTAATGATTATAATTAATTTAAAAATCAGTTAAGAAATAAATTAAATTTTAGTAATTAAATAATTAATTAAATTAATATATTAAAAAAAATTATGATAATTATTTTTAGATTATTTAATTTAATTAAAAGAAAACCAATGTTAAGTACAATTTCAAATAATATAAGTTATACTGATATTGCAATATTTGAAAAGAAAAATCAACAAATACAATTATTTTCAATTGAAAAAGAAAAAAATAATTTAATTAAATTAAATAAAATTATCGAATTAAGAAATAATATTTTTATAAATTTGAATGAATTAGATAAACGTTTATATGAAATAACAAAACTCTTAGGTAAGCTTTTTTAATACACAAAGTTTATAGAGTCCATTAATGATTTAAATGAAACTAAATGTACGCTTGCATATACTTTAATTGAATCTGTATGCATACAAGCATGTTTACCTAATATACAATGGATTAATGCATTGGGTATGAAACCTGTAAGTGAAAAATATATTTGTTTTTTAAAAAAAATTTAGAATTTATGTCCTAAAGAATATCAAAATACATCAAAATCTCATTCAATTATATCTACTAATTATACAAATATTTATTATAAAATATTTACGAAAGTTCCAGATTATTCATTTTTAACAACAAAATTAATCTCAACTGATACTAATAAAATTTCTTTAATTTTAAATGAAATTTGTATAGAAATTGAATCCCAAAATTTAAATGGTTATGATCTAGTTAATCCTAATAGTCCAATATCCCACAAATCATGTAATGAATTAGGGTAAGGTTATTTTTTATAATTTTTTATATATCAGATTTTTATATGAGGTTATTCAAAAAACTGATTTTGTTCTTGGAACTATATATGATGCTAATCTCCGTATTTTTAAAAAATAAAAAAAAAAAAATTAAAGAAATAATTTTGAAAAAAAGTCCATATATACGTTAAATTTTTTAATTGAATAAATATATATTTTATAATTATTTAAATTTTTTTTGTACCAATATAATTTTAATTCAATATTTATATATTATCGTAAATGAAATTATATAAAAATGAATTTAATTATAAGTTTGATGCATATATTTTTAATAAAAAAATTATTCACGTATCAATTATATAAAAAAATTTAATAAATTCATTTAATCAAATGGATATTATAATAAAATAAAAAAATTTTTTTTTTAAATTATATTATATATAAAATTATTTAAGCATGTTGTTTAAGCATAATAACAATATTCAATAATATATGGGACATTTTGGATTGTGATATCTTGGATTTACGCTTATATATAAATAAAGATATATGTTTTATAATAAAAATTTCGAAAAAAAAAAAAATACATATTTTAAAAAAATAAAGAATAAATGCTTTTATCTCTCCGCTTGAACCAATAATTCACGATCATCTTGAAGATTTTCAATTTCATCTTGTTCAGAGTCAAAAATGCCTTCAATAGGAATACTAACATTTTTTCTCATTTGAATGATACCATATCCTAATACAGCTATCAATAAAATTCCGCCACCTGCAGAAGCAATTATAACTGGAATATGACCGGTATGAACGTTTTGTGTGTGTATTGGAAAATTTTCATTTGGGGATATATTTGGAGGTTTTATTGGTTTACCTCCACTGTCAGGATTTGATGGTGGAATAAAAGGTGGTGATGGTGGCTCCTCCTCCTCCTCCTCTTCAAAAGGTGGTGGACCTATGATTGGGGTATCAACTATTGATGGAGTTTTTATTGTCGTTGATTTGTCTCGATTCAGATGAGCAAGTAAAGCTCCTAACCCTAAACCACCAGCTACAACTCCTGTTCCAGCAGCTATTTTTTTTATGAGACTTTTCCTTTTTTCCGCACGAAGTAATTGAGCTATTGCTTTAGATTCATCTGCTTCAGCTTGTTTCTCTGCAGCTGCAAATATCAATGCCTTGTTATCCTCATTTTCTTTATTCTCGCCAGAATCAGCATCGAGACCACTCTGATACTTTTCAACATCAGCATTTTTTAAATGAATAGGGGAAGGAGGAATTCCCTCTTCTAATTCAAAAGGCTTGAGCACTGGATCTGGCAGCTGTTGCTGCTCGTAAGAAGCAAGTGTATCCGGCAAAGGTGGTGGTTTAGGTATGATTTTTTTATGGATAGCCTGACAAACTATGGGCTTGATTTGAGGTCTGATAATTTCCATAATATTTTTTTTCATTGTCGAAATCACTATACCTCTATTACCAAGATCCTTATTCAATTTGTCATAGTAATTTTTCACAGATCCAAATTGCTTTACAACGAAAACAGGTACAATGTTTCGTTCTCTAAGAGCATCATTAACTTGTGGAATTGAGGGATAATCGTCTTCTGTGCAGCTTAATAACGGATCACCTCGATTTGGTCTCATACCCTCAGCCCAATCTCCTTCAACATGAGCTTCATTATCCGTCATTATTACCATCAAACGAATGACGGGTCGATCATTAATGTAGTTTTTTTCGTTCCATTGGATTTCCGTATCGAATTTGCTCGAATATAACATAGCTTCAAGAGGATTTTCAGGAGGATCACCTCCCAAGGTGATAGTAAGCTCTTTCACACCTTTTATGAGTTCTTCTTTAGGAGTGCCCAAATTACCGGCTAATTTATAGCAATAGTCATACTCTGTCCCAAATGGAGATATAGGTTTATCGGCAAAAGCGACGAAACCTACACGTGAAAGAGGATACTCCTTCTGTAAATCGGTCAATTGTTCATCAAGATCAGCCTTGAGGCTTTTGAGAGAAACACTGTAGCTGATTGTTGTGTCAAGCACAAAAAGTAAGTCCATAACTGCGCCATTGGCATTGCAATCATCATCGGCCGATATTGATAATGAAAGACAATAAAATAATACGTACAAAAAAATCATTAGAAAGCAAACAAACGATCAATTCAGAAAGTAAGATGTTAAGCATTTGCATGCAAATAAAATAATTTCAATCGAACAAGCGTCTTTATAAGTTTGGCTCTATTTTAATTTCTCTGTCTTCCTCTGGAACCAGGTCCTCAATTTCCTCGTCAAAAAAACCTTCGATTGGTCCGTATTCTGTCGATTTTTGAAAATGCCGTACTGTATATGCCGCAATGCCAATGAGCAAAATTCCACCACCTGCTGAGGCAATGATGATGGGAATGTGACTCTTGTCATGCTGATGGCTGGATTCAGGATATAGTGATTGATTTTCGTCTTCATCAGGTCGAATGTAAGGTGGTGGCACAATGGGAATCCCCCCTCCATTATCATCAACTTCGTCAACAGGATTGAGTGGCGGAACATCTGAGGGTATTTGACTTTCTGGCGGTTCAGGGGTCAGTTCTGGTTCTACGGGTCTGACAGGAGGGGGAAATATTGGAGGCGGTATCAAAGTCGGGGTCTCAACTGTTGGTTTGTTACGACTGAGATGAGCAAGTAAAGCTCCCAATCCAAGACCGCCAGCCACAATTCCCGTCCCAGCAGCTATTTTTTTAATGAGACTCTTTCTTTTCTCAGCCTGAATCAATTGAGCTGCAGCTTTTGCCCTGTCAGTATCAGCTCTCTGAAGAGCTGCAATTAATATTTTTTTTTCATTTTCATCACTCGTACTTTGAACGTCAAGAGTACGTTCCTCAGTCAATACTTCATCAGCTGTTTTGAATTCAGATTCTGAGATATCCAGTCTGTTAGATTCTTCCGTTTGAATCTCAGGCAACAAAGGAATTCTTTCAGTTGGAAGCTGGCTTTCAGTTGGAGGCTCGCGTTCAGCTTTAGGGCGTTGACCTGTGGTCTCACCCTGGTTTATGTTTTCTTCAGGCATTTCCTTATAGTTTGCGATTTGATCTACAACTTTGCTTTCCACGCTTTGTTCTGGAGACACTTCTTTCTGAACCCTTCCAGCCATAAGATTCTCAAGCTCTTCTTCTTGAGGGCTGTCTAGCGATATTCCGACCGAGGAAGCCTTCAGTTCTGATCGCGAATCCGACGGGATTGGAGGTGGTGCTTCAATAATATTTTCGCTCATTGCATGACAGACGACATTCTTCGTCAGTGTTTTCATAATCTTGAATATGTCTTCCTTAACTACGTCTCGAGTATAGACAAGTCCGCCTCTATTCAGCTCACGATTAATCTCCTCGAAAACTGTAGCGACATTTTCAGAAACAACGAAAACTGGGATGAGGCCCCTTGCTGCTAGAGCTTTCTTGACCACTGATACAGCTGGATAGTCATGAAAATTACAGCTTAAATCATCCTTTCTGATGAGCTCATTCTCCGGTGCAGCAGACCAATCACCCTTCATGTGAGGTGTTGCATCTGTCATAACAACCATGACGCGTAAAACAGGCCTTCTACCAATCTGAGGCCTCGATGACCAATGCACGTCAGTGCCTGGCATAGCGGCATATAGCATAGCTTCCAAAGGGTTTTCAGGAAAATCTCCACCATCAACCGTTTGAATTTTTTTGAAGGCAGATGATACCGATGCAGTATCTCTTGTGAGGTCAGATACAAGCTTGTAGCAGTAATCATTCGGTTTTCCAAAGGGATATTCGTAATACGGAGGATCGCGAATAGGCCGCCTTGCGGGTTTATCCGCAAATGTAACAATGCCGAACCGTCCAAAAGGGTATGCGGCTTGCAATTCGCTGAAAGTATCAGTGAATCCTTCTTTCATTGATGTAATAATTCTACGGAAACTTTTAGTCGCATCGAGTACAAATAGCATCTCGAGCGCAATTCCGTTCCAATCATGACATTCCTCTTTCGATAACACCCGCGCTATTAAATTGTAAAGTAAAATTAAAAAAAAGTGAATCCCCAGATGCATCCAAAAGTTATGATACAAATACAAAGAACACTAGAGATGCACGTGCATGCATATTTACAATTGAACGAGAAATTTCATCATCTTGCTCGTGCTTTTGTAATAACACATTACCACTTATTACTTATTAAACTTATACTTTATTACTTTTAGAAGCTTCAATGGTTTCATCCGAGCCGAACAGACAGTTCGCTGTATTATGTATAATAGCGTTGCTTCATTCAATGGCCGATGTTAATGCAACTACTCATTTTAGACGCTATCCTGACACCCGTCCTCACAAAGATAGTTTTCTTGAAATGAGAGATCCCGAAGACGCAATACCTGTGCCAGTGCAGTCCAATTCGAAAAAACAGTTAGCTCTTGGTGCTGGCATCGGAGCGGGAGTTGCCGCACTCCTGGGAGCTGGCGCTTACGGGGCTCATAATTATATAAAAAAGGCAGAAGCAGATGCTGTGGCTGCAGCTTTAAGTGAATCTAATCCTGCTGCGCCATTAAGTCCAGGATATCCTTACGAGAACAAAAATTTATATAGGACCTCTGAGAGTTCAACATCTCCAGGGGTAATAATAGGAATCGGCTTTGGTGTTACGGGAGTAGTCATCGTTGGTATCATTCTGGTTGTGCGTTATCGTAAAAAGACAAATGAGGACTATTAAAGCTGCTGAGAAGATTATGCTACCTCAGTTACTAGAAATTTTTTTATGATTGCGTAAGCGCGGAAGCAAAGTTGCTTTCGACTTGACTTGTTCGATTTATTCTTAATCTGCACCTGGTGCATCCTATACTCACTATGAACTCAGCAAAGGCTGAGGCGGCGGTGGTTCTTGATGCATACCTTGACTCGCTACCACCGCCAAATTGTTCTCAAAGATATTCGCGTTCAAGCGATAGTTTTGTCGAGACTCCTTTGAGAAGACTTGACGTTCTACAGTCATTTCCTGCTTCACTGATATCTCGATGCCGCTTTCCCAACCGATCGAGCGACAGTCTTATTTGTCTTGCCCGTCAATACTCCCCGCCTCCTCAATTGACAGTTCGAGGATTGTGCTGGTCTGTTCTTCGATTTTTAGAGCTCTCTGAGACAGGCACTCCTATATTTTGCTTCGATGTCCAAGCGGCGGATGTAGACGTTCTTGAGTGAGTCCAAATATTTTGGAGTTGTCTTATATAAATTTTGCGAAAAGATGCAAAAAAAAAGTTTCATTTTAGACAAGGTCCGTTTTCAAGCATTGCCGTAAACTATGGTCAAAGAGATATTGTTGCAGCTTATTCGTTTGTGCACAATAGGTGCATAACATTTTCGCTGCCATCGAATTTGAGGCAGCACAATTCATTCATACAGTCAAAAGTTATCAGCTGGAGCTCCAATTTAGGATGCCTATCTCAAGTTCGTTGGCATCCAACTCACCCTAATATAATAGGTCTCTTGTCGACAAAAGACCAAATTCATATATTTGCAACAACAACAACAACAGCAACAACAACAAGTGGTAGTATAAGCTGTGCAGCAATTGTGGATGTCCCTGAAGATTCTGTTGATTTCATTTTTATTCCACATTCGTCTAAATTCAGTAATGGATATTATGTACTTGCGCTTGTTCAAAGCGGTCAAGTTGTTTTAGCACATCAATGTCAATTGAAGACTGCTCTTCAAACTACGGATAGTCCCTTAAAAGTTAAGTTTCTTCAAAGGCAATATGATACTAAAACGCAAGACGAAGTTATCAGTTGTAGTAGTAGTAGCAGTACTAGTCCGTTTTTTAATGACTCGGTATCAACAACATCATTTTATGAGTTACTGCCTTCTTCGAAACGAGTCGAGCAATATTCATCAGTAGGCATATTACTGAAAAGTCCTTGTTTAGTCATTGCTCGAGTCAATTGTGTGGGTTTGATAGAAATATACGGCATTAATATTGATGAAAATGGATTGACGTCTCTATTTAATGAATCATTGGCGAAACAACCACCTTCAAGTTTCTTACTGGATGAAGTTTGTGTTCAAGTCTTAAGAGGATGCCATCCGGTTTTGAATCTTGAATATGATCCAAGAGATCCCAAAATAACGTGGCCATATTCAATTATAGCTACTCCAGAGGTGAGTACTTGCTTCTTAAACAAAATTTTTTTGTTCTCAGGATATATATTTAGTCGAATTTCCCTGGCTGTCCCAAATCGAGTCTATTGCAGCTTCAACTTCATTGACACCTCCTCGATTAGTCCCGTCTACTTGTCAACTTCTTTGGTCTTGTCATTCAAAAGAAAATAACGAAGATGATGACGTACTTTACATCGGGTATTCATCTTATCCTATGGACATATTTTCTGGCAAAAAATTCCTTATAATGCGTTCTTCTTTCTTTGTTCAAACGGGGCTCAATGGAGCTCCAGATATGTCTTCTGCTCCTGGCTGGGACGTTGCGAGAGATTTGGTGATCAAAAGTCTAAGTATGGTTGATAAACTTGGGACAAAAAAGGATATCAGTAATTTTCAAAATCTATTAGAGCAAGTTTGGGACTTCGAAGGAAATTCAGCAAAAATGAATGAAAATCATGTCAATTCAAGAGAACCTTCAGACTTACGATCTCAGCTTCAAGTGGCTGCATCAATGTACAAGACTTTATGTGCAACAACAACTTTATCAAAAACAGAATCTCGTTCTAATAGAAATAAATCCAGTTTGATTGACAGTACTGATATTAGACTTTTCACATTTCAGGTATGCATATCTATATATATTATTATGTAGGTGAAAAAACCCGATACTGCTGAAGAAATTCTTGATAGATTAGATTTATCATATTCGAAGATTTCTTCATTAAAAAATTTTAAAGATTACCTTCAAGTTTTACAAAAAAACTTTCTTATTATAAATCCACCACACATCGCAAGAAAAGTTAACAAAAAAAAGTCAGAGTTAAAAAGTCAATGTGAATTATTATTAAATAGAATTGAAAAAGCAAAAATTAAAAATGTGAGATATAAAAAAAAAAAATTTACTTTTTCTAAGGATTCTTTAAATGACACATATAAACAAATAACTAATCTTCTGATTAAAAAATGTTTAGATATACATTTAAAATTGATAAAAAAAAATATTTTGCCAATTTTAAAATTAGCAGAATCCAAAATTCCATATTTATTATGTAAACCTTTGAAACAATCACAATCAACTTTATTAGAAAGATTAACTGAGGAAGTAAGACATAAATATTAAAAAAATAATTTTTTTTTTTTAGTTAATTGTAGCTTCAAAAACACGATCCCAAACTGATAAGGACTTATTAAAAATGAAATGTAATCTTTCATAGTTATATATCATAATTTCAGTTAATCAATTAATTTCACTTATGACTGAAGCAATTTATCAACATGGAGAAATGGTTGAAGAGTTAGAAGGACAAATTTTATTATCAAGATGAAAAAAAATTTAATAAGTACATTAACCTATAATTCCTCCTTTTTTCCTAATTCATTTTCTTCTGATTCTTTTAATTCTGCTTCTTTCAATTCTGCTTCTTGTTGACACGTATCATCTCGGGCAGTTGTTAAAATTTTCTTTGATTCCTCAGGACAATGCTTGTAACAATGAGATTCAACTATGGCCTATAAATTTTATTGAAATGATATATGATTGACTTACTTGCATGCATTGACAATCAAATATGCACTCTTCCTTAATAACTTCGAAATCTGCAAAGCCACAAGGCTGCATGCAACTAAATGGCAAATCATTTTCAGCTGGTAAAGCTTTGTGACGAGTATTAGTCTCAGTAGGAGGTGCAATTAATTTTTGATGACCCCAATCAAGTACATCAAGAAATTGTCTGAAAAAAAATTTGGAAAATAAAATTTAAAATCACTTACTGAGTTGCAAATCGTTGAACATCAGTAAAGGAATGCGTTCGGCTTAATTGATAAATGGTACCTAATGAAAGATCATTTTAATTTTAGAAAAAGTATTTGAGATTCAAAAAAACTTAATTTACCTGCCATAAGGATTGCCAAAAAAAATCTTGCTGCAAGCATCATCCAACCATCATTACGTTTTTCAAAAGTATACCAAGGAATAAATGATTCTATAACTCCACGCTGGACAATTTTAATTACTAATTTGATTACTCACATCTTCAGCGAAAAGGTGTGGAAAAATCCAAAAGTCCATTCCAAAAAACCAGAGGACAAGAAATGTTATAAGTCGTAGAATTATTGATCCAAGCTAAAGTTTCTTTGTTATATCATGACTTACTAAAAACGTAAGGCATACGACTGATACATACCACATTCCAATTTTCATAGCTAATGGCCAAGCGGGGAACATACATACTGCCTAGAAAAATAAATCAATTTTTTTGTTTATTCTGCTTACTAATACGGCACCTATGAGACTTGATAAAAGTACGTAATGCCACGAACTTGGGACTCCATATACAACAACATAAAATGATGCTTGATCGAATCTTTGATGTGGACTGCAAGATAATCGTTTTGGCCATTTTGGGACTGAACCTAAAAATAATTTAAAAAAAAAAAAAAAATTGACCATCCGCAGTGGAACCAGTAGAATGATCTTTAATAGATGAACCAGCAATAGGCTCATATTCAGCACGATATATAAACCCATTTTTTATGAAGTCATCACCCAAAGAGATAACATCATCTTGATTAATAGCTCTATCTTTTACATGAGAGAAACATTTTGGGAACTGATCAAGAATATTTTATTTTACACCTACCTTATTTACAATGTATTCTTGATTAGCAATAACCCAGCGTAGAAAATCTTGACCTCGAAAATACTCAACTGCTTTCTTGCCAACTTCAACTGCAGGTTTTATCTTGACGCCTCGAGACACAATCAAGTGCTTAACTGAAATATGCTGCTTTCATAAAATTGCACGAGTTCATTGAAACCAATATAAATTGCGCAACAATTACCTAAAGGCTCTAAATTAACGTTCCAAAGTGGAGCAGTTGCTTTTGCTTTCGATTTACTGGTGCCACTTGAGAGAGTCGCCGCACTTGACTGCCGTTTATTAGACATAGATGGTATTAGGTGTATAACTGTTGAAATCACTGCTGATCATCAGGTGAGACCTACAAAAAGTGTCAATGGTCGAAGTAGCGATAGAAGAATCTGTTGAAGACAGCGCGCAGCTCGCTCTTTTCGAGCATCCTGCTGCATCATTGCTTCTAACAATTGTAGCAAGTAATAGACAACATGGTAATCCTTTGATCCCATTTTTGAAAGAAATAAGAATTGAATATGCAAACATTGTACCCGATTACTTGTTATCATTAACAAATGCAGTTCTGTTCATAAGTCTCAAATATCATCGCTTGCATCCTGCATATTTGAAATTACGAATTGCTGCTATTGCGCGTCATTATCGCGTACGAATTCTTCTTTGTCTCGTTGATTTGCCGGACTATCATGTTGCCCTTGAAGCTGTTACTCTCCAAGCATTTCAATCTTCATTGAGTCTGTTCTTAGCATGGAGTCCCGCTGAAGCTGCACGTTTATTGCAAACTTTTAAGTCTATAGAAGACAAGCCTCCTGACAGCATACAAGCTCGTCGCGCTACTGATGTAAAGGGGATTGCAATAGACATTCTCACAAGTATTCCATCTATCAATAAAGTTGATTGCGCAACATTAATGCGAGAATTTACTTCCATGAAGATGTTGCTCAAGGTAAGCTTTATGTATTGCAACTATAAGCATACCAGGCAACGAAAGAGGAGTTAGCTAGTTGCCCGGGTATTGGAGAGCGCAAATTGCGGCAATTATGGCGTGCCTTACACGGAACTTTTGACGACTCTTGACACATTAGAGTGGACTGGACCCTTAACAGTCACATGCATCATCGCAAATCTTAAGTAATAGATTTTCAGAAAATGATAAGACAGCATCTGGCTTTTCTAATTTTGTTATTATTTCTAAATGCACATCACGCTGTCTTACAGCCGCTTATTAATAACTATGACAACAATCAGGTATTTATCAACAAGCGTTGGAAATTTTTCAGGAAAAGTTGACGAATGACTCGAAAACTAGCACCGTTGAATCGACAAATACCTCTGAACCGAAAATAACTCCAGAGTTAATTACGACCTTTGAGCCAAATAGTGCCACTGAGCCAAAAACGTCTTCTGCGCCAAATGGCACCATTGAGCAAAAAAGTTTTTCTGCGCCAAATGGCACCATTGAGCCAAAGGATTCTTCTGCGCTAAATTCTGGGTCGAATAATTTTTTATTAAAAGCAACAAATCGAATAACATGTAAGAAAAAAATTTTAAGAAAAGGTTTAGGTGTTGATCTATTGGTAAAAAAGTACAATTGGAATGATAGTAGTGATGTTTGTAGAACAGCATTTTTTACATTTCTTCTTTTACCTCAAAATCGTACTAAAATGAATTTTGATAAAATTCAAAATACTGATAAGATGACATCTCGTGCATTGGATATTGTACGAGAATGGCAAAATTATCATATTCATCCTCAAGAAATAAATGGTATCACAACTTGTAATGTTGATACGGTGAGCATTCAAAATAATCTTATGATTTTATCTAGATTAATGGAAGAACAATTGCAATGAAGTTGGTTGAACTTGGTTTAATAAAATCTATAAATACACAATTTTCCCAACAAGCATTTTTTACTGAACAAGCTTTAAATGAACTTGACAATGTAAGGTTAATTATTTATAATTTTTTTTTAGAAACAAAATAATATTTTACACATTGCTGCAATGTCTGAAGATGATAATATTGTCTCAATTGTTTTTAAATTATTATATCATAGAAATAATATTAGAGAAGCTCAAGATCTTATCAAATTATTAAATGCAAAAAATAACGTAAAAATATTATTAATTTTTTTTAAAATTATCAGGATGGATTAACACCTATTCAATGTACATCTCAGTATTCTATACAAGATGAATTCAAACGTTATTACGGTAAAATCATTATATGCGTATTATCATTATTATTTCTATTATTTATTTTATTATTATTTATTTTATTAATTTTTATATTATTTGATTATTATTTCTATTTTATTCATCTTATAGTTATTATTATTATCATCATCATTTCTTATTTTATTATATATTTCATCATATATGATAATTATTATTAAAATTATTAT
>JAPYZD010001745.1:0-18948 GCA_030522725.1 Ichneumoninae sp. B BG-2022a
CCGAGCAACCATCGTTTAAAGTGATGGAGTTAAATTATAATACTGGTACTTTTTTAATAACATTATATATTTATTTTGGGACATAAAATAATGCAGCGGAAAATAAAGTGCTACTTTATTGCCCGCTCGCTTAATTATGTCCCGCTAGTCTATAATAGACTACTTTCTACCCGCCTCGCAGGTACGGAATGTAGACTTTATAGCGTGGTCGGGAATAAACTTAATTTCTTCGCGCCTTCGCTCCTCTCGGTGGTCACCCCAAAATATCAACATAACAAAACCCAACTTAATGTTTTATATGAAATTCCGTGCCAAAAACCTTAAGAATATTATTTCTGGATTTTTACCATTCACAACATTCTGGAGCACTCGAAACGAACTAGCACTGCTTGCATTCTTTAAAGAAATTATCACAATATGTACATATATAAATATACGCATATATATCCTACCAAATCATCGACCATGAAGACTACGATGTGGGGTACAGTTTCGTAGTTGCCGTAGGCAGACCTCGAGCACAATCCAATCGCCAGGAGAACGAGGCTCGTTCTCGAAATAAATTCGAACACCATTTTTTCCCACCACGTTCGATTGTCCCCGTGCAGCGAAACACTCGCGATTATCGCGTTTTCGCGACAATCTCGCGAGACTCGACTGACGAAACTTTATCGTTTACAACTTATCGCGACAATATTAATTTTTATTTATCTTTTTCGCAGGTACAGGAAGGTCGGTGATCGTGGAGCAAGGTCAGATCATCGAACACGCAAGAGCAACTGAAGAGGTCCAAGAGTCAACATGCATTTATATAGTCCACCCACGAACTGAGGAAGAAACTCTGTGACGGCGGCTTTACACATGTAATTGAAAGGACCGCAGCAGCGACTCAAGTAGTCGTAAAGGGGGTGAGGAATATACGACCGCCGTACTAATCGTTACACCAACGAAAGAAATACGTGCTCCAACTTGGCCTCTTCTCGACTTACGGGATTCCCGTTTTATATCTTCTTTTTCTTCTTCTTCATTCATAGCGGGTATCGCAAACTTGGCGTTTCTTCTGACACGCACCCAATGACGACAGACTCGCACAGTACACTCAACGATGTTACAATTAATCCAGGAATTTCGAGTGAATAGACAGGAGCGTTTATGTTGACGCATTTATTTTTGTCGGGGAAAATTTCATTCATCGCATCGCGTTTTGTTTTTATTCAGTTTCGCTACGCGGCCGAGGCTTTACGAGAATTTAGAGAATACGAGGCATCCCTGGCACTCTCCCTGCTGAGCTTATTGAATGAGCAGTAGACGAATTAAACACTCGAGCATTTCACGCTCTTCGTCCTCCGCAGATTTTGTCGCGAGTAAACAGCCCACCACTTTAAATACCCCGGACAAACATTGCGATGCTTCTTGAAGGATACAATTGCAGCGAAAGATAAGCTGTTAAATTTATCAAGTTTCCTTGAAATTTATCAAGAGATTTTTGACACTCCGAATTTCCCTCAATCTGGATTGAGGGAAATTCGGAGTGTCAAAAATCTCTTCGCAATTATGTGCATATCTTTCGGCATGTTAATTCTATCGGAAATGCTTCATCTTACGATAAGATGAAGACAACGGAAAAATCCATGTAAAGAAAAACTCGGTAATGTCGAATGGTTGGCACGTTTGTTCGCCTTTTTGTTATAAAAAAAATTATGGACCGTACACACCAAAAAAAAATTTCGTAAAATCAGAATACGAAGTTTCGTAAAAATAATTTTGTAAAATAAATGACAAAGCCTTTTCAGCTTTGAATATACAAACCCGTCCTTTTATTTCCTGGGCTATTTACAATTTTAGTTTGTACTTTTGTTTGTAAAACTAGAGTCGGATTGTCCGATCGGAAAATTAATTAATTAAAAATTGTCGACGATTTTGGACAATAAGTTTTTGTAAACATAGCTTCCTCTATGGGGAAGCAAAAGTACATACGTTTTTACTGTGTACGTAGTGCGGAGATGCTGCTGGCTGATGTAAAAAATTAAATTAAATTTGAATTTGATCCTGTAGGTTCAAAATAAAACGATTTTATATCCGCTACGAAGACTCAGTTCATGTCATTTCAGTGAAAGATAGTCTGTTAAATGTATCAAGTTTTCTCAAGACAGTGTGAAATTGAGGGCGTTAAAAATCTCTTTGCAATTATATGTCGATCTTTAGATGTCTTAATTCCGCCAGAAATGTTATAATTCATCGTGCGATAAGGTGAAGATAGAAGAAAAATCCATGTGAAGAAAAAATTCGGTAATGTCGAAGGGTCGTCACATATGGTCAGGGTTTTCTGTTATAAAAAATTATGAACCGTACGTAGTGCGGCGATGCTGCTGGCTTATATAAAAAAAATTAAATTTGTATTCGATCCTGCAGGTTCAAAATAAAACGATTTTATATTCGCTATAAAAACTCAGCTGACGAAGTTGATATAGGTTTGGCCCGGAAAGAAAATATATACATCCTATTGTAACTCGAGCTCGCGGAGCCTCGGCATCTTTGGTCTCGCGGAACTTATTAATCTTGTTCACGAGGTTCATAATTAAAGCGACAAAACCAGCAACGGGTTGCCCTTTAGAGACCATAAGGTCAAGTGATGTTAAGTAGGGATGCCAATTACTTTATATTCACCGCTTCCTTGCCGAAATGTAGGGCGGTCTTTGGAGCTCCCTCGTGGCCGTGGCAATAAGTAGGTGAAACCTTTGATAAAAATAAAATTAATTAATGAACTGGTTGACTGACTAATGTCAAAGTCGAAATATAGTGTCTTACGCGTGACACATACCGCTCTTCAACGTTGCCTTCGTACTCATGTACATGTCTTAATAAGTTACGGTCTCACCCTCATAACAAATTAGAACGGAAACGATTTTTCTAAATCCTTTCATAACAGTGTAAAAAAAAAGAAAGTTACTTTTTCGGCGTAAGTGAAACATAGAACATTTGTGAATAGCCTCAAGTATGCTGTACCGATATCGCAATAAATTCTTGATGTAAACAGTTGAAAATAAATAGGGTGTAACACCCTGGTTACAATAAAAACCATAATAATAATAACAATAATAAAATGACAATTCACTAGGAACGCGTCAAAGGGTTCGATTTTATTAATTGCTATCAATACAGTACTTTTAGAGTACCACGATATTTTTTCGGCCCAATTAAAACATAGAACATTTATAAGTAGCTCCAAGTAAGCCACATCGATATGGTAATCAATTTTTGCTGTAAATAGTTGAAAATTACAATTTCAGTATGAATGGATTAAATTTTTATTTAATTTATAAATTTAACCCTTTAATTTAATTTTTCATTTCATGGGTTAAATTTTAATCGCCGTTATCAATGAATACCCTTTACCAGCACAATGATATTTTTCGGTCCAATTTAAACATAGAATATACATGAGTGTAGCTCCAAGTACATATGTTATACCGATATCGTAATCAATTTTGGCTACAAATCGTTTGTATCGACGATTCACTAGGAACGCGTTAAAAGGTTTAATTAAATTCTTCATTATCAATATATTATAAATAGGAAAAAGTTAAAATTATTTGAAAAATGTTTTTTCGTAATAAAATGTATACGCCGAAGGAATATCCGGGTTCATGCAAACTACAAGCTCAATATCAACATCCTAATTATATGGTGAAGCGATAAAATAGTTTACTCTATTTTTTCCAAGTGTGCAATATATGTGACGCACGTGCCGGACAGATTAATATCGTTCTATGCCTATTGAAATGATCGAAGAAACGTTGAAGGTGTCAGCTCTGGTCAATGAATGATTCACCGAGCATAATTGATCGTTCTATCCACATATTGCTAGTACAGTAGATCCCCGAATAACCGAGGTCGGGTTAACCGGGAAGCTGATTCACCGTGCGTCTTCCGGGGGTTTTATTTTTCTTTTATGTTTATGCGCGGCATGCGGAAAAATGAAATAGGTGATAGACGTAAATCGTGCACGTGCAAGAAGTAAACCAAAGTCACCGAGTACTTAAAATAAAAGACGACCTTGTGTACTATTAATAAAAAAAACATCCAAAGCTTTACATTCTAGTTCACACTATTTAACAATTAAGTGCAAGTTGTACCAAATTTCATTGTAACTAGTCAAAATAAAGTTGTATCATTAGCCATTATTGATTTATAATATTTTCGCTGCCTAGTTGGGATTAACCGGAACTTCGATTATCCGGGGACTCTTCGGTCCCGAGCATTACGGTGAATCGGGGTTCTACTGTAATAAGTTCCATAGCGAGTCATTCGTACATTCATTCATTCGAACCAGTAAAGTAATTCGTTAGGAAACACGCCGGGCAAGAATGAAACTAGCGACGACATCTCCGTTCTTGCGAACTGTACTAACTATGATAACCCTCTCTGCCGATAACTTATCATCGTTGTCATATCAATCATTATAAACAAATAAATTACCAATTACCATAGTTATTTTCCTATCGAAAATACTCCACCTTCGACGTACTCAAATTTTTCGATAAATAGTTAAACGGTTTAGTAGTCGAAGACCTCGATTTCAGACAATTCCAAGTCTGTCAGCACAACATTTGAAAATAACAAACATTTCTTATCGCTCCTGCAACATATATCGCGATTAGGCGACGAAAAACCTACGAAGAAAATCGCAAATTATTTGCGCAAAAATCGCGATTATGTTCTCGAGGAAGGAGCAGATAATTCAACGCACCGGAAAGAACGGTGTCGGACGTTACGATTTTCTGAAACTCCTCGTCACCGAGTTTCAAACATCGACTTCAAAGGGTACGAACAAATCTTCAAAGACGAATCAAAGTGACAAAAACTTCGCGGATGTTTTACGATCGTGGTTGACACTCGTTCTATTGAAATTCGTCACTCGCATTGACTTGCTACGTTCTTATTTCAGACGCAAAGAAACAAGTCCTGGCTAACCTCGCAAACTTTGCCTACGATCCGGTGAATTACGATTATCTGCGGCAATTGCACGCGATCGATTTATTTCTTCACGTATTGTCGGACAGTAACGAGACACTCGTGCGTTTCGCCATCGGCGGCATATGCAACTTGTCCTTGGGTGAGAATTACACTTTTTTTGCAACTTGACCCAGATTTTTTGACTTTTTCATTGAGGCGG
The DNA here is from genome assembly GCA_030522725.1 of Ichneumoninae sp. B BG-2022a. NCBI lineage: Eukaryota > Metazoa > Arthropoda > Insecta > Hymenoptera > Ichneumonidae > Ichneumoninae sp. B BG-2022a. Next base: position 5,177 of record JAPYZD010001745.1, read on the forward strand.
AAAAAAAATTTTCGACGGCTTGTTTTTCAGATCCAATCAACAGAGAGTACATCTTACAAAATCAGGGTATCGCACTTGTGAGCTCGCTTCTGGATTCTAGAGACGAACAGACTGTCTTGTCCGCCATAACGACTCTGATGTTCCTCGTGACGTCTGCCTCGAAAAAAAACATTGCCACGCAAGCAAATATTGAGAAGATACTGACTTTCTCGGACTCTCCGAACAGACGCATAAAAAATTTGGCACAGGTTTTTTTAGCTGATTATTGCACTGTTGAAGAGGTAGAACAGATTAGGCAGATTCCGCCGTCAAATTTCGTGGCCGATATACCTTTGCCGTCGTAGGTAGATTTTTTTTCATGCTCGTTCGGACAATGAACAGTACAAATAGGAATTATTTATGTCACTCCGAACAAGGCAGAGTCATTTAATTTTAATGAACAGTTAGAAACCCTGCATCGACAAATTTATTACTTGAACAACCAGTTCAACCAGTTGTCGTTGATACTGTGGAATTGAAGAGAATTTTTTTTGTTTTTGTATTTTTTTATTTATTGATGGAATAACTCCTTTACACAGCTCAAAAGTTGTGAACCGAAAAGACGAGGCATAGAAAATCAATACATAATACAAACAAACATTTTTCATTTAAAAAAACTACATTGAATACATATAAACATAAAAGAAAAACCTAATGAACCGATAGGTCGCATCCGCTTAGTAGAGGCTACTCTTCCATATTTCTACTCGTATCTTCAGACAACTCTGTTCACCTGCGTCTTAAACGCTTCGAACGATACCCAGGTAAAATTTACCTTGTTATACCGATTTCCGAGCCTAGCAAAATCATTGAGTTGATCGCTAAGTTTGCTTTATTCCGACTTTCGTGAAAATTTCGAAAAAAATTCTGATTTACTTACCATCATGTAAACATTTTTTACAATCGAGGCAAAAGCAAGGTATCTTTATTTTTATATTGAAAAAATTAAAACACAAAAAGCTTACACTCTAAATAAAAACGAGAAAAATAATTGAGTAAATGCGGTAAATATTATTTGATTCCGATCAGATCAGATTTGATTCTTTTGAGATAAATATTGTTCGATTCAATTATGTTATGGACAATGTTTCGATATGTAGGAACCATAGCAAAAACTTACTGCACAAAAGTGCCAACTAACGAAAATCCGCCCAAGCTCGCGAGAGCTCTTCAAATAGGAAAGAGAATTTCGGTCGAGAGAACGATAACCGAAGACGATATAATAGGTTTTGCAAAGTTGACGGACGACTACAATCCGATACACATAAATCAGCCGGAAAAAGTAGTTCACGGTGCATTCCTGAATGGTCTGTTGTCCGGAGTGATGGGAACAAAATTACCGGGTCCTGGTACGATAGTACTGGAACAATTGATACGCTATCCGAAGCCCTGCTATGCGGGCGACACTGTACAAATAACAGTTGAAATTTTATCGGCCCGAAAAATAATCAAATGCAGATATTCGATAGTGGCAAATTCCGAGAGAATAGTTTTGGAGGGTGAAGGAAAATTTTTGATGAGCAGTTTAACGTCAAAGGGAGTCGTACTCGTTGAATAATTTGTCGAATCGCGTTACAAATATTTTTCGCGGGTATTGCAAAGCATTGTTTATAAAATCGTGACACACATATGGGTATTACAATAACGTATAATCGGGGCCTTCGAGGCGATGCAAAATTTGCCGCGTTGCAAATACCTAAATTTCGCGAAGTAGCGCGGTCTGAACTTACCTCGGATTACAACACGATGTGCAGATTATGAGTACATATATAACTTGCGATGTAGGCAATGTCGGGTTTGCATTCGAGTGCGGAACGCGAGACGAACGACAAGTTACTGAAGTGGTGAGTTCAATCGTTCGATCGTTTAATATCGTGCAATTAATATTACATTAAACCGATTGTAAAAAAGAAATTTATATGACAGATATTTTTTAACCACGTCGCAAATCACTATAATTATCTGTTTATTTTTCAGTCCAAAATGAGTCTCCTTGCTATTCTACTTCTTCTCTGCGCTTGCCGCGCTTACGCACAGGAAGACAATACCTTGTCCCAGACTTGTTTGCCATCCGATGCTCCGACTACTACCGAATCTCCTTCAATCGGATGTATCTGTGGTGTTTTTCTGAGCGGACAATTCAAGAAGGGAAGCAAGGAGCAACCATGGGGAAACGCTGCGCTTCTCCACGAGCACACGGACGTCTTTCCCTGTACCAATTTAGGAAACAAAATGTGCACCAGCAAGTGTCTTGATGTCGTAAGTTTTTTTTCTCCTAAATTTCAACATCTCATCTGTTATCATACGAAACGTAATTATGCCAATCATCCATCCAAGGTTTTCAATATTTGAAATCCTAAAATATAGAATTTTCCGTGTAATTGCTGTAGGATTAAACAAAAAATTTTATTCGCTTAGATTCAAATTCCCAGATATGACCACTAAATCATACCACTTTGACATTAATTGGCGTACTCAGATAGTAATTACGATCCTGGAGATATCTGCATGATATCAAGTTTCATCTTTGGCCAGTCTTTATCAGCGCACGGCTTCAGCAACAATAACCAATTGTTCACTTATAGAATTATAATCTCCAAGTAAACTTCCTCGAGCAAAGTTTTTAAAATGCAAAATACAACCATTATGACTTGACTAAATTTGGGCACATGCAGATATCTTCAGGGTCATTAGTAGTAGTAGATCCTTTATTTCTGTATACCCTTTAAGGGTTTTTACCCTCCCATACGTATTCCCCGTTATCCACTAATTCCTTATACCAGTGACATATCACACATTTCGCTATTTCACTTGTCATCCTTAGGGTCATTAGTAATTACAATTGCTTCGGATCCGCGCCCTCCACTTATCGTTCTCTTTTCTTCGATTACGCAGATTGTGAAGCATCTACCCAACAGTCCCGCAATTTTGTGCGGTTCCATTGATCGCGACGCTCATAAAGAAAGAGTAAGTGACTAGAAATTTTCGATAATTCGATATCGCTCGAATATTCATTAAGTTTTAAAAACATTTTTTTTTCCTTTTGCAGGCTTATCTGTTCATCAAGAACTGCAAAAACGAGTGGATAAATACGAATCTCTCGGCAGGACGAGAGTACTGTTGCAAGAACGGTATACCATACAAGTGTCCCATTCTCAGTTGATGAAATGATCTTCAATTTTTTCGTCTCAACACCGCTCAACCACACAATGTTCAAAGCCATAAGAATCAAATAAATCAATAACGAGCTTTTTTACCATGCAATTACGACTCGTCATCGATACTTCGAACTACCCGCGCGTTGATCTAAAATTACGTCGAAAGATCCCCACTCGCGTAAAATGTGGTGCATTCCAAGGCATAATACCCTCATGCAGCCGAAAAGATTCTATATTTAGACGAGCACGAAAAATATCGGCGCTTATTAGTTCGAAAAAGTATTTCGCAACGAGCGTCGAGTAATGTTCTCGACTTACCTTCGAAACGATTGACCTGAAAAAAAAAACTGTATAAAAATGTGCTCCGATTGCACCTTAATCTGGGTCAAGTTTAGGCATAACCTTCGCATTCGTTGATACACCAAGAGAGGATATTTATAGATCGCCAATCAGTCGTTCGTCGCTCTCTCGACGCGTACCTTATTCCGTCCAAACACATTATGTTTTTACAATTTAAATTGATCTTAACGAAAAGCGTCCACTCGCCGTCGTCCATTAGCTGCAAATAATTCATTCTCGATCTGTTCAAACGCCGCGATAATCTTCGATCGATTTCATGATAAAACATGTGTGCTCGACTTCTTTCCTGCCCGTTGTGTTCTCAACCTGGTTTCGCGACGCTCGACGCACTGCGAGCTGGTCTTGTCAGCGTCGCTACGAGACCCCTCGCTTGTCCGGTCTGCAACGAGACTCTTCTCGGCATTGACAAACTTACGATTCATCTCTTCGGACACACGATAAATTCCAACGACAATCGTTTGGAGGGTAACAAAATAACGGACGCGAATTGTACCAACAGCGTTCGCCAAGTGTCACACAACGGAGAAGCGATTTTGTCACACAACTGGAATTCTCAGAGTGCACAAGCAATTTCCTCCGATCGGCCTCGACCTGGTGAAATTGGCTGCAACAATGGATTTGCACAATTGTCGAACATGAACTCTGCGCAATCAGTGACAGCAGCGATTGCAAGCAAAGACTCGAATTCTCAAGGCTGCGCAAGAGCCTTGGAGACCGTGGAGAAGAGCCAGAATCAAATTGTATTCGTGCAAAATTCTAGCCAGCAGCAATTTTGTTCGCCAAGATTGATAAAAGCGGAAAGTTCTTCATTGCCAAATCCAACGGATTCTGTGGCTTACGAAAGAAGCACAATACCAATGACATTTCACAGTTCGGAAGAGAGGACACGATTGTTGTCTTCGAAAAATTTTCATGAAAATTCTGAACGGTCATCCGGAGTTGTCGAAGCTGCTTTGTATCGAAGAGAAGCTATGGAAGAAAACTTAACGACAAGGGACAACAACACTGCCAAGAAGGATGAGAGTGAAGCTCAATTTTCAGAGGCTTGGATCGAAAATTTGTTGCACGAAAATGGTGCAAAATGCTCAGAGGGTGCAGCAAACGAAGGAAAGAACCATTCTGTCTCTTCCGAAGAACTTTCGAGTTTGCCCATCGGAGAGAAGAAATATTACTCGAAAGATATAGATTACCAAGCGAGCAATTCGACTCAAACTATCAGCAGCGAGCTGCCAGGGGGGAAAAGAGAAAGATCGCTGGACTCGGTCGATTCCAATGTTCGTAGGACTGAAGAAATAAAAAATAGGAACCAGCAGCCAAGTCCAAATTCTGATGAAGTGTTACCAAGATGGAAAGCTTTTCGTCTTGTGGCTATGAAGGATAAAATGGAACGGTGCAATATATGTGGTACACACTTTCCGGATCATAATTTTTTAGTTTTGCACAAGCAGCTGGCGCACAGAGTATCGGAGAACAACATCAACGGAGTGCCTGAAGAACCGTTGAAGAATTGTCCGTGCCATTTGTGTACGAAAGTTTTTAAAACTCGGGGAACCTTGATGGTTCACATGAGGGTCGCGCACATGGGATATAATCTAGGTAATCGTTTAACAGTACTTAGCTTCTTCTCGGAAATAATAACTCTTTATCGGTCCGTGAAGAAATAGCTTCAATTTGGAGTTTTGCTAAAATTTAGTGCAAAAACTGTTTGGGTTTTGAATCACCAATTCTGGCGGATCTTAGTCGTACTGTCCTAAAAATGATAAAAATTGGTCTGAAAATATTGTTCTTATCTCAAGTTTATACCATGCATACCATATTATTTTAAAAAACGCATACAAGAAACGAAAAATACACGTCTCAACGGCCGTTCGAGATTCAGTTATCTTCCTTTCTTCGATAATTGCGCGTCCACTGACAAACATTTTTTCATGCAGGTTTTTTATCAAAGGACAAAGAAAGTTGCGAAAACGGTTTCGACTGTCCAACTTGTGGCAAAAACTTCAGGAAGGTAAACAATTTCATTGAGATAATTGACGAAATTTGGCAATTTCTGCACCAGCTCACAATTTTCTTAAATTTTAAACAGGAACAGCACGTTACGCAGCATCTAAAGACACACGAGGGAAAGCAATGGGAATGCGACGTTTGCAGCAAGATGTTCACGACGAAGTATTTTCTGAAGAAACACAAACGTCTGCATTCCGGTGAAATGCCGTACAAGTGTACGATATGTGACAAAACTTTTACTTTCCAACAATCTTATCACAAGCACAGATTGTACCACAAAGACGACAAGCCGCATACTTGCGCAACTTGTGGTAGATCCTTCAAGGAACTATCGACTCTTCACAATCACGAACGAATACACACGGGGGAGAAACCCTTCGTCTGTGAGACTTGTGGTGGGTACAAGTACTTGCTTGTTTCGCTGCAATTGTTCATTTTTTTCGTCGCTCAAAAACAAAGCAACCAAAACCATAAAGCTATGCACGCTTCGTTGTTTACAGTACTCACTAACACAGTGTGTGCTTTCAGTACTCGAAAGTATAATTTAATAGTTTGAGGCATGGATTAACAACAGAATTTGGGTGAGTCGTTTTGTATATCAACGTAATCATATTACTCCCCTTTTTTATAAACTATCCAAAAAAACGTATAAAATAATTAAATTATGTTAACTATATAAATAATTATATTATATCGTTTATATATACCTTATTGTTTTCTTCATCAGGCAAATGCTTTCGTCAACGAGTTTCCTACTTGGTTCATCGTCGCATACACACGGGTGTTATGCCGTACAAATGTACCGCATGTGGAAAAAATTTTCGATATAAAGTAAGAGACTATATAGAAAAATCAAACACGTACATTAGTGCAATTAACAATTGTTCAATCTTTGCTCTATCGTTCAGGTCAGTCAAAGAACGCACAAGTGTCAAGCTCAGCCGGAAGATTCGTGTCCACCTGTAGCCGAAAGTTCCACAGCAGGCCTCATGCAACTAAATTCTTCTTCCGAGCCTCTCACGGTTACGGAGAATGGGATTTTGTTACAAAACCAAGTTGTATCGGAACTCTCACCAAACGAAAATAATAAATTTATCCTTATAGTGAACACTCACGGCCAGCCCATATTGACCAGAGAAGCTGATGCGAGAACAACCAGTTTTCTCAACGAGAAGCAAAATACGAATTCACCGAGCCGAGTAGACAATCAAAAAGCGAACCAGAGCAACGAAAACCATCTTTGGAATAATCATGGACTATCGAAGGAGAGCACTTCAAAGGAATGCTGCACATCTTCGCCTAGTCAAGAGCGCACTGCGAAAGAAAAGATGCAAACTAACGAAACGAACGATTTCTTTTCGTTGGTCATGTCGCCGTTGGAAAACGATTTATCGTCTCCGTCGACGGAGATGGAACATTTACGACTGGAATCACCGGGTAACGAGGAAATACGACAAAACGGGTCACACGAAGTCTGCGAAACTACAAATACGAACAGTCTTCAGAGGGACTTAAATAACGCTATCGATGGAATATTCAGGGAGAATTGTTCTGGCAACAGTCCGTTGGAGACTATCAACGAAGAATCATTGAAACAATTACTGTACGGCATGGATAGAAAAAATCTCGAATAATTCTTAATATACAGATCCTACATTTTGTTTTTTTTTTTTTACAACGATGCTTGAAGCATCGAGGAATGAGACTCCGCGTTTATTTACTAACAAACACCAAAGTTACGTGTAATTGTTATGAGTTTAAAGCATATAATCTTATATATTTAATATATTAATATATTTTGGAATGTTGTTTGTTTGTTTGTTCCAATTTTTTTAAATCCAGGCGGTCCCCCTAGGGGCCTCCATCCCAAGACTTGATGATTATTCCCCAATACTGTTGTGGTTCTATTCAGTGCGTCTCGTCGAGTTGTGTGTCACAGTGCGATGCATAATAGCGCCACAGATTATCGTCGTGAGAAAAAAAAACTCATTTTTCGAGCCGAAATACGTTAAGACTTCCCATCCAGAAAACTATTACTTTCTTCCGGTAGTGATGAATTTCCGGTATGAGGTCACTTCCGCTCGAAAAATGAGAATTTCAAACCGGAGTCAACGTATTTCCGGAAAACTAGTTTTCCGATTGAACGTTACAGATTTTCGCTATAAATAATTGTATATTTACATATTTGTACATTCGATTAATATGGTTTTTTGGTCAACTTTTTCCAATAAAGTTGCAACGGTAATAAATTATTTTTCTTATGTAATAGCGGCGAGAAGATATTGAAATCTGCTCGTTGTAACTTATCCAGATAAATATTGACTATTGTTCCTGGCAAAAAAATCGTTGCCGTTTCTTTTTTCGATGAATCTTTAAGGAAACGCGCCTGCAACACAATAGGTCAATGTAATATTTTGAATATTAGAATTTTTATATAAATGTATTCATTGTTTTCAGTATATCGTGTGACTAGAACTAGAAAAACGTATCTCGGTTCATTGAGTTATTTACACTTCAGTTTTTAGTCACACGATACAACTATAAAAAGAGCCATCCATCGGTAAAAAATGTTACAGGTCAAGTAATCTTTTCTACGTTTTAAATTGTTTACCTTCTCTAGGTGGAGCTTTGCTCTCGACGAAACTTCGAATATAACGTCGCTGAGTCCTTTGCTCGATTCTCCACGAAATATTGACTCCATAGGAACGTCATGTTTGATCAAAATATCCTGTGGTAAAACGCAATTACGTTTTCGCGCATGATGCGCCACAGATCTTATCAAGTTTACGATTCCATGAGCCTTCCCCAGATGACTGGCTGTGTGATCGGCGTGAACATCTTTTGTTCCATTAGCCTCCAGCAGCAGGTAATAAATCGAGGACGAGGAATTTTCCGAGTATTTTTCCAAAGCTTCTAAATCCGGGAACATCGAGACGCCCAATTTCTCAAGACGGGCATTTATGAGACGTTTGAAGTAACGCTTCGACAGAGTCTGCGTTTTCAATATCTACAAGAATAAAAAATTCTGTTAAACAATAAAATTATACAAGGAGTTTAAAAAAAAAGAGAACCATAATAGTAGCAGAGATGGGAATTGTTAGTTACTTTCAAATATGCATTCATATCTTGATTTATCGCATAATTCATATTATACCAATTACTAGAATAAATCAGATCAACAGCGGTCTTAACTGAATTTGTTACACTGTAAAAAAAAAGTAAATTTATTGTACCGCACTGGAAGTTTTCATGCAAATACTGGTATATTAAATTTAATGTAAAGGCGTGATAAAAAATTTGAAATACTGTTTATTGGAATTAAGGTAAGTCATTAAAATTAAAGTACTTTCATAGTGACGTTAAAGCAAGTTATTAAAAATAAAGTATTCCCAATGTTTCTAATGCACCGAACATTAATCTTTCATCACAATTGTATATGAAATTTAATATACCAGTTTTTTAATGAAAACTTCCAGTCTGGTACTTATAATTTCATACAAATTTTTTTTACAGTATAACTTTTGACAGTATAGTGTAAAATATTGTTGTCGCAATGAATTTAATTCAAGGTTGATTTACCCTATGTAATTCCAACGGGACAGGACTCCTAGGTGGTGCATCGCCGTAAACTTTATCCAATGCATCCTCCCAAAATTTGTATCTCATTCTACCTATGGTATTGTCGTTGACTTGATCTTCGACCAGGGCGACTTCGACGTTGAAAGCTCGAACGGCGAATGCCGCGGAGCGTACATTTTGGGGCAGTAGCAGAGTGCATAAAAAAGATTCGTAATCATGTTTCCTGAAAAATGACACTAGTATTACGAAACGAGCGTTTGCAATTTTACCTAACTCGAATATAAATTTACCTAACTAAGTCCAGACAATATTCGGCAGGCGATTGTTTCGTCCGGGTGCTTAGGCATCTGAAATGTCGTATCGTTTCCGGATTTCTCAGTAATAATTTGGTACACTTGTTCATGACCGGCTTCGATGAGCTTCGAATTGTTTTCAATTGTTTTGATCTCGTCCCATTGAGGTTATTGGCAATGCAGTGAGAACCCTCGTTTTTTAAACCACCGGCAACGTTCACGAACTTACCACCTTGGGTAAGGAACGAGACCACGATAAATGCTGCATCATCGTCGGATAAAACAGAACACCCGGTGCTTCCAAACGCGCAGGATTTCCCCGGTAGAGGCGCCTTCAATCGTATATTCGTTCCTTAGATAAATTTGTTCGTTATATCGTAACTAAATCGTACTCTGCAAAAAATGTTGCAAACGTTCACAACTTCCTTCAAGTGTACGACGCAAATGTTTAACACTTGCTTAATTAACGGGTCAAAAACTTATTATTAACTGATACACGATTATTTCCCTACATGACAAAAACTGTACGTATTCATTACAACACATTTGTGAGTTTCTAACATTTCGTTGTAAGTTTAAAACATAACACGTCCAGTATATCGAAACATGTGTAAAACTACACGCGAGCAAGCTTACACTGTTATTATGTGGGTAAAATGAACCACGTGGCGGGTTACAATGTGATGAACAGTCAGCAGTCGGTATTTGGTTCATCTTACCTGCATAATAACAGTGACCCTCATCAAGCAATCCTCTCGAAACCCGTCTTTCCTGTCGGTCTGTGTCAGGGTGCTCGCGTGTAGAGTTCTACATATGTGCAGTATATTGGAGATGTTATGTTTTAAAGTTGTTACGTTTGGCAAGTGTTACAACGCAATGTTGTAAAATTACAAATGTGTTACATATGGATACGTAAACTTTTTATCGTGTATGGAAATGGCGGTGTACAGTTTTTGATCCGTTAAGGGGAAGTGAAATATCGCGGTCGGTAATGAAAACTGTAATGAACTTTTTTCAAGGGTGCTAATTTTTTAATGAAAAAAGCAAATTCGAGCCGAATGCACACGGTAATTTTGCAAGCGGCCCAAATTAATCTTTTTCTCAAAAAAAATTAGCACCATTGAATAAAGTTAATTTCAAAATTGCAACTACCTCTCTCGCACTCATGACCCCGTCACGTGACTTTCACTTCACCTTAATTAAGTAAGTATTAGATATTTGTATACACTTGAACGCTGTTGTGAATGTTTGTAACATTTTCTTGCGTTGTACGATTTATATCCGTTATAACGAACGAGTGTCCGATTGGACGGTGTACGATTAAAGGCGCCTCCCCCGATGCGTTCGATGTCGAAATCAAGTGATTCTAAACGGTTGAAATAATCGAATCGAAAGAACATTTCTTTTTTTATGTCAAACCGTGGCCTCAACACATTTATGTCGCATTAATTTATTCGTGCAAAAATGTACGTTATTTATACTATATACATAGAGAAAATATATTATGTTTGAGCTTCAGTAGGAATGAATATCCGAGCTTCTGTCGTTATTCCCTTATACGCGCGGTCATCACATATATGCATTATATCGATATGTCGTGTCTATTTATATCCTAAGATATAAGATGCTTAAAATAGCATATCGTAGTAGGAAAACTGCCGAACGTGTGGCGGATTTATTTTAGTGATTCACGAACGCAATGAACGTTCCTTGCTTTCAGCTAAAACTTCTTTCGAACTTTCCACGAACATTGCGTTCATCGCCTCGTAAGTCTTATCCATGAGATTTGGAATATCTTCTTTGGTGAGGCCCGCGGTAGGGATTGGCGGCAGGATAGTTATGTAACTCATCCCTGAAACAGAAGTGTAAGGGATTACTTACGCTCGACTTGCTACGTGCAGTCGGGACTCGCCTTTTAAAATGTAAAATTTACTGAATGCCAAAAAACTCACCCGATTCAAATTTCTTCGCTTTGTCATTGAGAAAGTAATATTTCGACACGACGACCGGTTGGATCGGCGTTTGTGACTCAATTGCAACGTGAAAAGCGCCCTTTTTGAAGGGCATTATCGTGTTACCGGAGTGTCTTTTGCCTTCGGGAAATAGCAGCAATTTTGCCTGCAAGGAAAATCAAGACGTTGTAAAATTTGTCTAGCGCGTATGAAAATTCATTGATTCAAGTATTGCTCACCTTCCTGCGATTGATTATACCAGCCGTTGAGTTTATTGTGTCTTTGGCCTCCGTTACTTTTTTTCTGTCGATGAATATCGTGCCCCACAGCCACGAGGCCATGCCGAAAGTACCGAAGTAAAGAACCAGTCTCTTAGCTACCACGGTACAACGCTCGAGTACCGGCCAAAGTTCCGCTAAAACTGAAAAAATACTACAGTTGCATCTACCAAGTTGCAAGGTCTACGAAGCCCTCGCGGACGAATCAACCGTAAAACTTTGGGTTAGATTTGGGTTGTTGTATAACAATCTAGTCCAACTCAGCCAGTCGATCATGGTTGGCGCCAGTTTGTGCGCCAAACCAACTGTGATTCCAACCTTCTGGTTGAGTTTTGGTTGATATTTCAAAACCAACCGTAATTCCAACCGTTATATGCGTCAGATAGAAAGTTGGTTTACAGTTGGACTTTTACAAAAACAATCCAATTTCCAACGCTACGCACCGATAGCTCTAGGCCTTGGGTTGAAAATCGGGTTGGTTTAGGAAAATACAACCGTAAACTGCCTTCCGATCCGACACATATAACGTATACGGCTGGTATTGCGGTTGGATTTCTAATCCTTAGTGACGACACCTCCGTAGCGAATCATTAAATGCACGCGGGGTCAGTTTGACCCCCGACCTTGAATATCTCAATGCACTTTTCGGCAAAAAGGTAAAGACACTTTTTCCGGTGAATTGACGGGTGAAAAACACTTTTTTTACCCATCCAAACAAGTGCTTAAAGATGACGTTAGGCGATGTTACGTCTTAGTGGTTGAGTAGCAACTTGTGCCCCGACGATTCTAAGGATACGAATAACTTGTCCGCCGGTGATTAAGATGGATAATGGGGAAACTGGTACGCGGGCCACTCTGAGGTGGAACCCTGATCGCAGAGCCTCAGAGTTGACTTTCAAGATAGATATGTACGCAACGATAGATTATTTGATGTGGTCCGTTCTCCATGGAACGGAATAAATATTTTGTTCCTGAGGTTATTCTAGATTTATTGAAATGGGTTTGGACTGAATTAAATGAATTAATAAGAAAATGAATAATTATTAGACTTTCAAAATAACGAAGATTGGCTGTATATAACATAATAGTTTCGCGTAAAGAGAGACTGGTTGAAGACCAGCTCGTCGACTTGAAGAGTTAGATTTGTGAGCTACTTCGACGATGAACGTAGGCTAATTGTCTGTGAAACGGCCAAAAAATTCTGACTTCGCACACCACGCGCGAATGTCGAAAAACCTCGAAAGTGGGAATATCGAGAATAAGAATAAAAGTGAACGCTCGCGGGTCATCGCGAGCACGCATGGATTTATAGAAATTCATTGGTGTGATTGTGATTCGATTGAAATAAAAATAATTAAATGACTCGATCGTGGGAACGATCGAGCATGAGAACATAGTTTAGTGAGAAATAATACTTGAATAGAATACATAAATTACGCAAAAATAATGGCAATAAGAGGCAGGACGTGAAAGGCGAAAAAACATGGGATAACGTTGGGGTCACAATGACCCCGAATACACAATAAGATTTTAATATCGGCGGAAGTTCGAATCAGAGTTGATTCGGTGCACCAATCGACCGGTTCGTTTCGGGTTGGTCAGAACGCGAGAAAGACTTGCGCAAGTCTTTACACCGTTGTTTTTAAACAAATAACACATAAAAAATCTAAGGTTCATCAACGTTTCGCATGAATTATATCTGTACTGCAATCGTTTAAGGTAGTACTAGCACAACACTAACGCCGCCTAAGTTCGAGAGGAAAAAGACAAACATTAAAAACACTTCTCGATGAGAAAAAAATGCTAGCATATAAAAGGTGCTGACAAGATTGTTTGTGCGTAATAATAATTTCAGAATTTTCATAACTAATTACTGAAAAGAAATTGTGCAACAATTTGTTGCACAATTTACCCGGCAAGCAAATTTTCTTTTATTACGAAAATGATTTATTAATTTTTCTGAACGTATGAATTTTTTCAGAATTTTATCTAATACTTGAATATTACGATTTTAAACAAATTTTAACATAAAGGAAACGAATAACATTTTGGGATCCTTATTATGGACGAACAATCTTATCAGCATCTTCCATATGCTTGATTTTT
>JAPYZD010001746.1:0-27019 GCA_030522725.1 Ichneumoninae sp. B BG-2022a
AGAGTCGCCTCTATAGGTAAACATTACAAAACATTGACGGAAAAGACGAATCCGTCCTGAATTCAACCAAAGGTTCCTCGTAGAGGAGAACGGGGCAAAATGAAACAGCGGGGCAAAACGGAATAACGAGACAAAACACAATTTTCCAATAACTTTCGGATGGTGGCCATGGTGGTCTGTGGGGCAAAACGGGGTTGAAAAATCGGATGTTTTGTTAGGACAAAAGTGGGGCATCCAACATTTTTTTGGACAATTGAGTTTTACTCTCACCGTCCCATTTTACCCCACTATTTTTTTTTGGGCGAAGAAGAGCCTCCTCCATAAACATCAGAAAACATTGACGGAAAAGACGAATCCGTTCAGTATTCAGTCAAAGCTTCCTCGTAGAGGAGAGCGGGGCAAAATGGCACAGCGGGGCAATACGGAATAACGAGTAAAAACGCAATTTTCCAATAACTTTCGGATGGTGGCCGTGGTGGTCTGTGGGGCAAAACGGGGTTGAAAATCCGGATGTTTCGTTGGGATAAAAATGGGGCATCCAACATTTTTTTAGAAAATTGAGTTTTGCCCCCTTGTCCCGTTTTACCCACTGTCCCATTCTACCCCGCTCTCCCCTACCTCGATCCAGCGACATCGAGAACTGGCGACGAGAATCGTTTCCGCAGTATATTATGCAAGCGCGACACGAGGCTTCTTCAACCCAGCTATCTCGAGCTTTTTATTTAACACACCGGCGAAGAGACGACCTCACGCCCCTTCGGGACTCGTGCCACGTCTTTCCTCCCGGCGAAACGGCAGGGGTGAGCGACCGTGGAAAGAGGGATGATGAAAAAAAAGAAGGCAACATTACCATCACCGGCGTAAGTGGATATCGCGTCGTACCGCAAAATTTTTCCCTCACCGCCGGTCGTTACCAACTCGGCTCGAAAATCGCATAGCGAGTAAAAAAAAGGGGAGGGGGGTGAGTGACGGAACGAAGATACGAAGGTAGCGAGGAAAGAGGAAAAGTATCGAGGGGGCGTCGAAGGGGCGGCCTCCGTGACGAAGTCGACACCCGCGAAAGTTACCTTGGGGGATTGTTCGCGGCGCGCGGCGCCTCCACCGAGATGCGGAACTTTTGCTCTCACCCTTGCCCTCCCCCGATTTCTGAGACCGTGAGCACTCGGCGGAGTGCTGCGCGGTACGAGATATTGCGGGGGTTGGGGGCGGAGGGGCGAGAGATACAGAGAAAGAGTGACTCGGCGGACTCGTTAAATATTCAACGCCGTAATACAATATCTCTCCGGTGGCTGCGCCCGCTTCTACAGGGGTCGAGACCCGCGGGGGGTTCTCGAACGATTATACTATACACTGTATCGCACAGTGTAATCGAGGGTAGATTTCGCGGGCACACTCAACGCGCCGCGTCATCGCGCGAAGCAAAATCGTAGGTCGCTTCGGCGATGCGAGGTCAATTTGTAACCGGAAGGAAACCGATTCCTTGATGGACCTCGACGGTCACGGTCATGATAAAGATTACCGAGAAGAAAAAAAAAATTAATTTTTTTTAAATTTATTGGTGTTGGTATTCGTAGTTTTATTTTGCCCTAGTTAGACTATGGGTCGATAGAATAAATCCAATGAATGCAATAAATAAATACAATGAGAACATTGCTACATAGAAAAAAAAATATCATTGAATGAAGTAAAATTTGCTTGCGGCCTGCCAATGAAGTAAAAACGTTGCTTCAATTCTACTCTGAATTCGTACAATATCATATGGAATTATAAGAATTGAAACAAACATTTTTTTCTTCGGCAGCCCGCAAGCAAATTTTTTTTTCAGTGTAGTAAATATGAAGCTAGAAGTAGAATAAACTAATAATAGGGTAAAAGTGGTGAATATGGCCCTCCTCGATTAACAGGTAAATCAATGATATACGGACTGGGCCATATTCCCCACTTTTACCCTATAGTAGCAGAGTGTTATCTGGGAAAAATAGATAATCAAATCGTATTTAATCCCTGCAATGGGTGAAATGCGTAAATTTGGTGATTGTGCATATCGTCAAAATTACGAAAAAGTATAAAGGAAAAGTTTTTTTTTTGTAACTGATTAAAGTTGCTCGAACGATCGCGGCATTATAATGTTGTCTGATCGCAGATTGCGTCGCGATGCCGAGGTCTGGAAGCGCAGCGGAGGAAACGGATTCTTTGTCGCGAACGTGACAGGGAGCGAGGGTTCATCGGTCGCGGAGTCTCGATTGCCTATCTCTCGGCGGGAGGGGCAACGAAGCCCCTTCCGGGGGATCTTCGTTGCGCGGAAAGGAGAGGAAATTTGCAATATTTTTCAATGAAAGAAGCCCACCTTTTCGCGCGGGGGCGGAGGTCGCGAGGGTTCTTCGCTGAAAGGAACAAGCGTCAAGCACATTCCATAGAACGAGGCCCAATCCCCCCCCCCCCTTTCGTCAGGCCCCCCACCGAGGAACTTTCGCACCGAACGAATTTATCCAACGTAATAACCCGCTTCCGTTAAGACCGCTTCGATACCCTACGCTATACCTATACTCATCCACGCGGCAAAATTCCTCAGCACAGTCACCCACGACGTTCCCAAGATTCGAGCAGGAATAATGGGTGCGCGCTTCGGAGAAATTACGGGACTGTATTTGGCAAAGAAAACGTTCCTCCTCGGCGCGGAATTTGTGCGGACCGTTCGACGTATGTCGAGGTGCCGATAAAAATGATGCCTTGCGAAACAATGTTACTCGGGAAGATAAGTGTCCGGCTTAATCCGAGATAAACTGAGCGGAACGCTCGGCACATGCACATACACACATGCACATATGGGTATATGTGTGTGTGTGTGTGTGGTCGCGATGATGCCTGGCGAAGACGAGTCGCTACCAGCCAAGTCTCGTGAACGTTAGCGCTCGGTTATTTTAATAACGATATAATAAGACGTCGGGATTGATGCTAAACTATTCGTTGGCAACGGGTACCAAAGATCCGAGCCGCGCGCGACCGGCGTTCTCCACGCCACGAGAGAATTGTACGAGCGGGTGAAACTCGGTTCTCATCTTTCCTGGCCATCCTCTCTCTCTCCGTCTCCGTCCGTCCCCCTCCGACTTTCTCTGGTCTTTCGACTCCGCCGCGAGACGTCTAGATCTAAGGCCTGTCACCTACGAGTCATTAACGTACCTTCCACTCCACTCTGCTTCAGTCTCTAACTCCGCGCGCCGCTCAAAGTCGTCTACGGCAGGGTATTCCAAGTGTTCTCGTACCCGGGGATAACAGAGAGCGCGCTAGTAACCCCACACCGACTACTCCCTTTTTACCGTTCAAACTGTGTGCGACGCACACCGTCGCGTTCGCCATTAATCCCGAACCTAGGAACTTCACCGTCGTTTCATTTCGGACCACCTTCCAATGTGCGACTCTCCCTCCTAGAGCTATCCCCATTTACCACCGGATATAGTGAATTCATTTACTAAAGTTGGATGATATTGTTAGGAACGCGTTGTCTTCAATGGAGTCCTTCGAATCCAACGACTACGAAATTGGGACAGAGCTCGATTCAAAGTGCGATCTATAGTCTCGAAGATGAGTCCGATATTTGTTGAATTTTCAACATTCAAAAATAAGATAAGTTTGATGATGTCGTTGATGCAAAGTTGTCTTCAATGGCCTCTTTCAACCACAACACCTACGAAAATGGGACATCGCACCTTTCAAAGTGTCATCTTTAATCTCAAAGACGAGCGGTAATCTGACCACTCGTCAGATTATGTGCGTTCGATGTTTGTTGAATTTTCCACATTCAAAAATACGTTAGGATAAGTTTGATGATATCGTTGGTGAAAAGTTGTCTTCAATGGCCTCTTTCGACCACAACACCTACGAAAATGGGACATCGCACCTTTCAAAGTGTCATCTTTAATCTCAAAGATGAGCGGTAATCTGACGACTGTGCATTCGATGTTTGTTAAATTTTCAACATGCAAAAATAAGTTAAGATAAGTTTGATGATATCGTTGGTGCAAAGTTGTCTTCAATGGCCTCTTTCAACCACAACACCTACAAAAATGGGACATCGCGTCTTTCAAAGTGTGATCTTTAATCTCAAAGATGAGCGGTAATCTGACCACTGTGCGTTCAATCTAATCTTTGGATTATCAAAATTCGAAAAAGTTCATTGAGGAGGATTTACCTCTATACAATACGGATGGTCCTTCACCGACGTCTCATCTCGGACGACCTTCCAATATGCACTTTTCGTCCACGATAACAGTTCCTACGCTAATCCGCATTTACCATCTAATACCGTCAATTCATTTACTAAAGTTGCATAATATTGTTACAGGAAAGTTGCCATAGATGAACTCGTTCGACTACAACAACTGCGACAATGGAACCCGGCTTGTTTCAAAGCGTGATCTTTATTCTCAAGAACGAGCGGTAATCCGACCACTGTGCGTTCCACACTCGCCGAATTATGAAGCTCCCAAAGAGTCCATCGACGACGATTTACCTCCACGCGATACGGCCGGTGCTTAGGTTCAGCGAATTTAGAGTGTCTGACCCAGTGAGCGGATGATGCATCGGATTAATCCCTCAACCTCTCTTTCGCCGAGGCTGCATTGTGCGGTCAATCTATCTTTCTCCTCCATCGATTTCTCCCACCGTGCAATGCATCCCACTACAGTGCGCAACGCTCGTTCTCTCCACCTCTCACTCCCGCATCCTCCGTCGTTCGATACCAATGATCGTGCACGATGACTTTACGGGCGTCGATGCTCGTTCCCGTGATTTACGGCGCGGCTAACCTTCGCCTGGTGAGCTCGGGCTCTCGGGTTATGTAGCGTGTACATCGACATTGTTTCCTCGTCGTATACACCGCCGGGCCGGGGTGGGCACGCGTGCATTTCTCCACCTCCTCCGCCTCGGTTGAATAATTCTCGGTCACTCTCCCTCCTCGCCGCTATGAGCAGGTAATGGGTGATCGCGAGGAGTCGCGTGTGTGTCGCACCTACGCGCGAACGACCTCGCGAAACAAAAAAAGAGGAATCCAATCCCGACCTCCGCGAAGTTCCTCAGCCAGGGTCAGCGCTGAAGCGGCGATTGCGCCTCTCGGAATTCGGCCAGTAGGTTTCGGCGGCCACCAGTGGCGACGAGGCTGTCGGGAGGCTGACGGGACGGAGAGGAGGAGGACTCGATGGTTTTCCTTTTCCTCGGCGCAGCGACCTCGCCGAGGTCCGTCCATCGCCGGCTCCGAAGACCCGGGACGACCTCGCTCGCTGCCTCTTCCGTTACGTACCACCCGGTATAGAAAGAGAGGAACCCGGTGCGCCGAGGATGATGACACTCTCGTTCGTACGGGTGTGTACGACGCTCGCTGGTCCTCGGTCGCTGCCGCCGCTACCGCTGCGGCTCGAAAGATATTTTTACGTCGAAGTGGAGCGACGCGCGAGAGAGCGAGAGTGCTACCAAGCGGACAGACCAGAGGTCCCGGCCTCTTCTCTAACTCCACCATCGTGAGCCGTGCATTGCGACGTCTTGCTCTCGTCTTCCTCCTCTTCTTCTTCGTGGTCCGCACAGGCCGTTACCGGAGACTGCGCGAGCTTACACGTGTACGTACGTGAAGAGCGCGGAAACGAGCACGAGCAATCGTTCGCCACCGTCACTAAAACCCGAAAAGACCGTGACCAAGCCACGATGGCTCGGGTGTAATATAAATCGGCAACACCTTCCGAGCTCCCACTGCCATTCGTCAGTAAAACCGGCGAGGCTGACTCTGAGGAATCGAGGGGCAGCGTCAAAATTAGTCCTGACTTATGTTGTTGCGTAAGCCCGACCAGAACTAGATCAGCTCTTGTAACTAATTCAGGTCCTTATTTGAATTAAAAAATTTGTAAAAATAATGTTCAACCATAAAACAAAATTAACGGTCCATAGGCATGTCGCTCGCATCCTGGCGTTTCTGTTTCACTACCGTCAAAGTGAAAAACATTAGAATTTGGCAAAGTGGCTCGACGCCGAAGATTAAAGAGGTGCAAAAACGTGTGTGCTGTCCGAGGGATTTCCGTCAGGTGGCCGACATTCGCCCAACCTCACTCATCGTCCCCATTGTCTGTTTCGTCCTTCGCACTCGTTCGTCCCGTTGGTTCGTTTTCCACGTCGGGTCTTTCGGGACCGTTCGCGCAGCATCCCCGCCCGTCCGAATTCCTCGGGTTTATATATAAATCCCGATAGCTTTCCTTGCTCGCTCACATAACACACATGACTACACGCCACGTTGTGTTATATACTCGTATCGATGCCTCTCGTACCGAGCTGTCGGGAGTGAGAGACGTCGCCGTGTGACAGTGTGGCGGGTTAGCTCGCGTGCCCGCCGCACTCTATAGTTGGGAAGATGCGTGGATAGATGTTGTTTTTTAGCGCCGGAATAGATATTGGTGGCTGGCTGGCGAGGAGACAGGGAAGTGCCACTATTTCTGACGGGCCGAGGAGACGAAGACCGAACGAGATAAACGTCACTCGGGAGAACGGGATAAAGCTAATACGAGACGTTCCTTCTGCTTCTTCTTCTCGCTCTCGTCCTCGTTCGCTTTCCTCTCCTCCTCCCTCGTCACTTTACCGCTTTCGGTTAGTGTCGACGCTACTCTCTCTCCATCGTTCATCCGACGCTTCTCCGCTCCCTTTATCGCGAGAATACGCTCTCCTTGCGAGAGAACCGAGCGCAGACGGGGTCGCGAAGAGGACGCCTCTGGCTCTTTCCCCGAGAGTTCAACTTATGGAGCGAGGGAAGCTTTAAGGTTGGAGAGAGGACGGAGAGAATCTCGCGGGACTCGGTTTCTCTCTTTATCGCGCTCTTCACCGAGCTGCCAGGAATAACCGTCACGATGTCACACTTCCATATAGACATTGGCGGTCGCTTCGCGCTGCTCTGCGAGCGTACGAAGTGGAGGAGCTCTACCTAAGGTTCCTGGCTTCTGAAGTCAAAGTAATCGAGGACTAAGACCACCGAAGCAGGGAGTCTAGCGTGGTTGGGAGCGAGACTGGTTGAAAGACGGAAGCCCGAAAAACGGAGTAGAAGTGCGAAGTCTTGAGGTACTTCTTTCGACGCGGAGCGCGAATTTCGCTATATTGAGCCTAAAGCTGGTCACAGTTTGTTGTCACACGACAGAGCTGATTCACTGTTCGTGTTGGTGTCTTGTAGTTTTGTATTGGTGTCTTGTAGTTTTGTATTGGCGTCTTGTAGTTTTGTATTGGCGTCTTGTAGTTTTGTATTGGCGTCTTGTAGTTCTGTATTGGTATATTGGTAGTTTTGTTTGCAAGTATCCAAACTCCGAACTAACGCGTTTCTATCGCCAGTCTCTTGCGATTCTTCGATGGCTTTGCGTTGCACTGGAAAAGCTGGCAGTGTGCGTCGGCCAGAGAAACTGCCGGCATACGAAGCGGAGGAGCTCTCCCTTACGTTGCTGGCTTCTAAACTCAAAGTATTCGAGGACTAAAAAAAATTGCTAGCAGGCTGTCAAGGAAAAAAAATTCTTAATTCAATTCTTACAATTCCATATGATATTGAGACGGCAAGACTGCAAGATGACATTTCATCGTTTCAATCCCGTTTGCAATTGTAAGAATTGAAATAATAATTTTTTTTCTTTGGCAGCCCGCAAGCGTATTTTACTTGAGTCATTGATATTTTTTCTTCGGTGTAACATAGTCGAGCCTCGGAGAAGAAATGGAGACTGGCTGGAAGAGCCGCGAAAAACGGAGTGCAAGTGAGTCGAGTGTGAATCCGCGCGAGTCACTGAGAGACACGCAACGCACCTCTTTCGACGCGGGACGCGAATTTGCTACTATGTTTAGCCTAACTCCGAACTAACGCGTATCCATCGTTCGTGTCTTGCGATGCTCCCGCCTGTGCTTTCGCCCGGAGGTAGGAGAGAGAAAAGCGAGAGGCCGGTTGACGAGTCGCGGAAAAGTCGCTAGACAGGGACGTGTCGTTGCCTCGCGAACCGCCGAGCCTGGTGAGAGCAGCCGCGGTGTCAGCATCGAGTCACTATGACAACCCGCTGCGGAGGCGCCCGCGTTGACACACCTGCCAAGCATTCCCGTCGACCACCGAGAGACACAGAGACACATTTGTATGCCGCTGTGTTACACTCCGCGGACTCTCCCGCGCCTCTTAACCCGGTTCTTCTCATTACTATTTGTTTCGAGTTTGCCGGACCGACGTCGCAATGTCAACGTTCCCGGCGACACGGCGCGAAATAAATGAAAAGTTACTTGTTCGCAAACTTCCAGCATTTTTTTTCTTTTTTGATTGATTTTACAATAAAAAAATGAAATAAATACGGTTCATCGACAATTTTTTTTTTATTATCAGGAAAAAAAGGTCACTTTCCCCGCCAAAAAATATTTGTTAAATACTCCAACCTCGTTTCCCAATGTAATACAATTATAAGAGCCCGGATCTACAATCTTATATGCGCGAGACGATTTTTCTTTATTTTTTATTAATTTGACAATAACAAAATTAATAAATTCGGTTCACTGCCCCAAAAAAAAAAGTTAAATTAATAAGAAAAAAAAAAGTTCGTAGACTTTTCCGGCCAAGGAACATTTGTTAACTGCTCCAACCTCGTTGCCCGTCTTCCGCCGACGCACACTGCATTTGTCTTCCACTTCAGTCCATTACCATTTATTTTTTCCCTCCCAAAGAACTACAAAGTCGACGCGAGTTTCGCCTAAACGCCCCCCGATAAAATCTATCGTTGAATTAGCTCCGAAGTATTCGAATCGTTGGCCGTCCGCTGCGATCGCAAGAGCTCGGCTCCACAATCTCATATGCGCGAGTTGATTCACATGCCCCTCTCCGCGTCCGACGAGGAAACGAAACGAACTAGGTAAGGTCGGCGTCGAGCGAGAAGGAGACACGGCCGCGACGACAAAGTCGCTCTGTCGGTCGCGCCGAGAGATCGTCAGCCCATTGTCGAGAGAGATAAGGCCGTCTCTCGAGAGAGGACCTCGACGCCTCTCCTCCCCGCAGTCGCGACGACAACGACCACCCAGGCGTGCGGCCGCGGAGACGAGATCGCGCTCGTCTTACGCGCGAGGCTCGCCTATCAGTGAATGACAAATGCCCGAGAAGAGTTCCCTCCGACTCCTTCCTCCGCCTCTCGTCGCGAGTCCCTTCGCCCGATGCGCCGAGTGACGAGAATCCTGGAAAATCGTGGCACGGGGACTAATTGGCGCGGCGGGAACGCGAGCGACGAGGAGGACGCGACGATAGGGTCGCCAACGCGTGCGTCGAGCTACGTGCGGTGTTTGCGAAAGATGCTGCGCGAAGACGCGGAAAAGAGAAAACGAAGATCCAAAAAAAAAAAAAAAACGTCATCAAGAGAGAATCGAACCGCCTCGTGTTGGCTCGAGTATCGTCCGAGAGCACGCACGAAAGGGGATCGGGGAAGGTGTGTAACTGCGCGCGCGGGGCTGTACGTCGTCGTGGAACAAGACACAACGACGCAGAGGCCAGCCACGTATTTAACACCGAGCCCGCGGCCTCGGGCGAGAGACGCGCGAGATATGTCGTCGAGAAACCGCGAAGGCGAAGAACCGGAGGAGGAGGCGAGCCAGAAAGCTGTGTACCAGAAACAGCTCGGTCGATCCCTCCCGAGAGAGATCGAAGGAGAAAAAGCGGCCCGAGGCATTATTTTCGTGAGCCCTACACCCAGAAAAAAAAATTATTTGACGGTCACCGTTTATTTAGTTTAAGTAAAATATTTATTTGATTTAAATAAATATTTATTTGATTTAAATAAAATATTTATTTGATTTAAGTAACTATTTACTTAATTTCAATAAATATTTTTACTTAAACCAAATAAACGGTGGCCGTCAAATAATTTTTTTTTCTGGATGTACAGCGTGTTAACGAGAACTATCTGCGGTGCGAGGGTGTGTTCGGTTTGCATTGAATTGCGTGTAAAAAAATCTCGAGGAAAAAATCTCGGTCGGGTATGGCGAAAGGGTTGAGCGACGCCGAAGCGACATTCGTCCCGTTTAGGCGGCTGTGCGGGGCGAGGGGTGCGAAGGGCTTTCGGGGTATTTGCATGAGGGAGCTTTTCGCCCGCGCGCATGGGACTGAGCCAATATTCCCAGTGCGCACACACGCGCACACACGAGAGCGCGTAATCATTCGGCCTTCTCGCTCCACTCGAGGTGCACCTAATACGCGGGTTGCTTCCTCGCCTCCACCCCGTTCGACCTCCACCTAATCCTCTAATAGGATTTATGCGCGCGAGCTCGATTACCTCGAGCAGTCAAGGATACCGACGACGAGGACGATAGGCGCGCACCGGAGGATGAGGAGCGACGTCGACGAGGCATCGGTCTGTTTGCACTGGCTAATTCGACCACATACCGAATTTCTCGTTTGTCAGCCGAGAGAGATCTGCTCACGCAAAGTAAACCTCGATAACGAGATTTTTTTTAATGGCAACATGTGGTAATTATATAGACAACGAAAAGGAGTGGTGAAGTTTAACTATACCGTTATTGAACACAACAATTATTTAGGATAAGGAACCTTCAATACTTTCAATTTTAAATGGAAATTTGATAAACTGATAAATCGATAAAAATTAGTAAAAAATATGAAAACCATTAAGGGTGCTATAATAGCAATTTTTTATGTTGCCGTGCAGGTTATCAATAATTATTTTTAATAAATAATGGTCTACCCCGCTTTTGAACACGCCAATTATTTAGGGTAAGGAACCTTCAATACTTTTAATTTTAAATGGAAACGTGATAAATTGATAAATCGATAAAAATTGATAAAAAAATATGAAAACGATTACCGGTGCTAATAGGAATTATTTTACGGACGCTGCCGTGCAGGTTGTCAATAATTATTTTTAGTAACAAGGTGTGAATGATTCCGCTTTTGGGCATGCCAATTATCGAGCATTCTCACCCTCAATAATTCCTCTTCTCGAAGGAAAAAGAAATGTGTCGAAGGATGATATCGCCGAAGAAAGACGACGCGAGTGGTGTCAGGTATGTAAGCGACTGTGTAGCTACAATCTCGCGAGAGCCGAGGATAAAAAGGATCGAAGGGTAGAGGCGAGAGAGTAGCGAGGCTGCGCGTGTTCGGCTTCCACAAGTGAATCGGGACGGTGCGAGAGAACGAGAGTACGAGAGCCGTAACGGAAACAAAATCCCTGGGAGTATCCTCGAGGGACAACGGGCGACAGACGCAGCCTCGAAGAGGAGGACCGGAGTCGCGAGGGAAGGTGCGGTTCGAGACCGCGTGTAGTGTTAAGACAACCGCAAAAAAAAAATTAAAGAAAAGACAAAAACCGGTAAGACTTATTTTTTGAAGCTATTTCGTAGATGATAAATAGCAAAAAAAAAATTACAGAAGAGTGCGAAATGAGAGAAACGAATGACCGGCGATACCGCACGAAAGAGATCGATAGGCGAAAAAAAATTGAAGCAGAAGGAAGAATTATGAAAGGACGGTGAGAAATATAAAGGTGGACGCGAGGCGTAGGCGCGAAAGCGCGCAAGGAATCCCTCGATCTCTGCTGCAGCAGCAGCAGCACCGACGCCTTCGTCCACCTTTCTTCCTCGTTCTCGTCCTCTTCTTCCTTCTTCCCTCGGTACACGTTCGTCCTATCTCTTCCTTGTCGCCGTCGCCGGGACCCGCAGCAATAACGATAAAATCCGTTTCCTCGGTGTTTCTCTCCGCGGAGCCAGCGCGTGTGCGAGTCCGCAAAAGACACTCCGCGCAAGATTCATCCTCGTACTCAGCTCACGTAGGGCGTCACTTCTTTCGCGATCGTATATCTAACCGGAGTGCCTGCAAAAATGTACCGCAAATAGTTTATACTTCGCACCTCTCGACTGATAATAATACCCGGCTCTGCTACCGCCTCGGTTCCTGGCTCGACGATTCGAATTCGTTTTGATATCCGACACAACTCCGTGCCCCGTTTTTTCTGCATGTTTCCGGTAGAAAACCAAGATTTTTAAACCCGAAGTGACGTTTTCCAAGATTTTTAAACCCGAAGTGACGTTTTCTCGTATTGCGTCACTTCCGGTCAAAAACCAAGATCTTTAAACCGGAAGTGACGTTTTCCTGCATGACGTCTTTTCCGGTCGAAAACCAAGATTTTGAAACCCGAAGTGACATTTTCCAAGATTTTGAAACTGGAAGTGCCGTTTTCCAAGATTTCGATACCGGAAATGGCGTTTTCCAAGATTTCGATACCGGAAATGGCGTTTTCCAAGATTTCGAAACCAGAGGTGTCACTTTTCCGTATAACATCACTCCCGACCAAAAACCGAGATTCCTAAACCGGAAGTGACATTTTCCTCGCCTCATTCCGCGTTTTTTCTTGCGCTTTCTTCGCCCCATTGTACTTTCTCCTCCCGCCTCGAGTGGTCCGAGTCGTGCGATTCTCACGGCTGCTTCCCGCATTCGCCGTTTCGGTGGGCTCTTTTGTGCCCGAGTATCGGTTCTCTTATTTGGTGACCAATCGAAGAGGGGCGGCCGCGCTCGCTCGTCGAAGACTGGCCCGGAGAGTCGAGGCTCTCTGTGCCGCATCAGCAGGGAGAGAGGAGAGGAGAGGCGAGGCCGAGAACTCGAGGAGTCTCTCCTCGTCTCGTTCTCATCATCTCTCCGCGCCGCGCTCTCCCACCTTCCTCTCAACCCTTTCGCTCGCTCCCACCTCTCGATCGAGCGCCGTCTCTCTTCGTTTCCTCTTCCTTTCATGCGAGCCGGCCCGTTAATCCTCCACAGATCCCGCCAGGATCCCACGGAGATGCACCGGAGAATTTGCATACAAGATCTCCCCGCATCGGAGAGCTCGCCGTCCCTTGCACTTTCGATCCCACTCGCTCTTCCGCGTACGGCGGAGCTCTGCTTTTCCGTCTTTTTTCTTCCTCCTCCTCTCGTTCCTCTTCTTCCTCCCGACATGGCGCGACCCGCTTATGCGGACGCTATTCGGCCCCATCGCCGCTCTCCGCGTTCGCCATCGACGTAGACTCGGCCAGCGAGGAGCGACTCGCTATCTTCCCCCTGTTGTTCCCTCTTCGCTAAACGCGCTCGCGAGAATAATGAAAAATAAAAAAGGTCGGCGAGCGGGACAGAAAGCGTGTCCCGAGACCGACGCTCGGTTCGGTTCGGTCGAGTTAAGCCCGGAGTCTCGCTCGTGCACCGCACGCCGATCCTCTCGCCGCGAGCGCGAGAGGAAGAAACGCATCGTTCCACGGGAACAATGGCGTGCCGAGACTCGCGAGATCGAGACCCACGTTAAGGTCCTCCACGGCCCCATCCTCCGGGTATCGTCTGCCTTTCAGACTGGTAGCACACGACCTTGGTACACCCTCGCGGCCATCCTTGCCGGGGCTTTCCATCAATTTCGCAAAAAATGAAGTTAAAAGAGTCGAGAGATTTTTCTCTATAGGACAATGACTCCAATGTCTATGACGGTCATTTTTTTTCGAATACAACAATTTACCGATAAATTCACGTATATTACACTGTAAAAATAAATTGTAAATTTAATGTACTGGAACTTGAAATTTGCTGACATTACTCCTATTAATTAAACATTAATGTACTTTGCTTGTAAAATAAAAATACCAGATATTAAAATTACAAATCTTTCGCTGCAAAATTTTCAAAAATGTTAATTAAAAATACAAATTTTATTGTATAATTGCAACGCACATGTGTTTGAAATTTCAAAAACGGTTTATGTAATTTTTGGATGCCGGAATTCGCCCTATCGGATACATCAGGCTTTTCTGCCCAGTTTTGTCACCTTGTCCGATCCAAAACGATTGGAAAATTTAGTTTTGCCCAAAATCCCCATTTTGCCCCGTTGACCCATTTTGCCCCGCTCTACCCTATTATATTCCAATCATCCCTTAGGAAGTCGCGTCTTAGCGACTACAAAAAAACCTCAGTCGAATGTTCATCCCCCGAAGAATTCCACGATCACAAGGATGTCTCCCAATCTTCCCTCCGGCCCCCAGTAACGCGCCGGCGCGCTTCATCCCTCCGCCGCGCACGAAGTTAATCCGGTCCATATACGCGAGCGATTACCGTTAATTATATTTTCCCAGTGCGTTCACGCGCGTCTGTATTTACCGGAGCTGCTGTGTGGCTACTCGTGTAGGATAAGAGGGTTGCTCGCGGGTGGTGCGAGGGGGGGGAATGATGTGTGTGTGGCGGTCCGTTGAGTGGCGTGCGTCGCGAGGGTTCTCGGTGTATTCCATCCACTTTCTCCCTCTCCAGAACCGCCCGTTCTCCGGGTATCTCGTTGACTGACACGTATTCGCGTGGGATATGCTATTACACGTACCGGAATAGCGGTGTATAGGTTCGGATGTTCGGGAATCCGGAGTTCTCGGGTGCGAGCGCAGCGCGGTCCAATCGACTCCGTGTGTCCTCGGTGCTGCGCTGCGAATCTCCGTGTGTGCCTCTGGGCCCGCAGAGGGGTCGCGTGGGAAGGGGGCTTCCACCCGCCGGACAGGGACGGAGGGGGCGAAACCACCCTCGCATTCTCTCTCAGCGTTAATACAGCAGCGGCGGCTTCGGCAGCGCCCGAGCGAAGGGCAGGATTAAATTGGCACCAATTACCAGCAAAACACCCTCCGCGCACTTTCTCACCCTCGTCGCTCGTTCCCCCGGCGCGGGGTCGCTCGCCCCCTCCGTCCCCCCGTTAAGTTCCTCCTCGCTCTCCTTTTCGCGCACGCCAGCCCGAGCGCGCTTCCCTCCGCGTCATGCCCGAAAGAAAGCCGCTCCCTCAGGCTCCGCGCGTTCTCGCCGCGGCGAGGCTACGCCGATATTACATTATGAAAATATACACGCATAAGCCGCGAGGGGCGAGACGGGGCTCCGGCCAGCGGGAAGAAGAGGCGAGAACCCCAGCTGACGCTGCTGCTGGTGCCAATGAAATTACGGGGAGCGCTGCGCGACGAGGCATTTTTTTTCTTTTCTTCTCCTCGCGCCACCCCTCCCGTTTATTGTGCCATCTTCTTGGGGCTCCTCTCGGGTGCTCGTGTGTGGCTGTGTGCGCGTTAGGCCGTGCACTCCCTTCCGCCAATATTCCACTCCAGGACGCTTATACCTGTATCGCCGCGAAAAAAACACGCTCGCCGACACCGCGGGGCGATAAATTAATAAGGAAAAATCAATATGCTGTTATTAGGGGTAATGGAATCACCAGTGCGAAACTTTTGCGCGTTCTGACGTTGGGGAACCGTCGGTAAGGCGCTGGCCAACTGTAAACTAGGCTTTTGCACGATTCGGTATTTGATGCACATTTTTTATAGAGATGGTAATTAAAGGTTTGTGGATTTAGTGAAGTGTGCCTGTCCGAAAAATACTTCAAGTTGTTTTTGTAATTTATTTTGTGCCTCTTTTTCTTTAAAAATATTTTTATTTTTTTTTATCAGAGATACTGTGAAATTAATAAAATTAAGAAAAATGGTGAAATTATCACAATATTCCGCCAATGTTCGATAGCATCTTATACCTATATATGAGAGACCGAACTGCTCGCCGCACCGCAAGACGATAAGTTAATTAAAAAAATCGATAAACTGTTATTACACTTAATGGAATCCTTCGGGCGAAACTTTGGCACGTTCTGAAATAAATAAAAAATTTCCACGGCTCTCCCCAACGGAAAATTGTAAAGTAGTCATCCGCACGATTCGGTAATATTTTATGCACATGGTACATACACACGATAATAAAAGGTTTGTAGATTTAACAACCTGTCCCCATCCAAAAACACTTCCACAATATTTTTGTTACTCGTTTTGCACCTCTCTTTCTTCAAAAATTGTGTAATTAATTTCCCGCCAAAAATACCCTAAAATGAACAACATTAAGAAAAATTATGAAATAATCGACAAAAAAAAATGATCGATCTTCGCGAACGAGAGATGTTTAAAACGTTCTTTACCGTGCACATAGCGTCTCGCTCGAGGCTCGTCTGTAGGAACATCGTGTAGGTAACTTTCCACGAGTAATAAAAGCATTTGAGTCGCGGTTGTCTCGCGGGCACTGCGATCCTCGCGACAAATGCCACGTCAGAGTCTCGGCGACACGCGCACACTCGCACACTCGCGTGTGCAAGTCGCGGGTTCCTTGGGTATCCGAAAGCGTCGCGAGCACAACGGCGCTTGCGCCCATGCCGGTGATGTGGGAGGTTCGGGAGGTGGACATGTGTGCACACATGCGTACGCGCTTGCGCACACAGTGACGCGTACCATTAATCGCCTGCACAGCATTGGCGCGGCATTGAATACACAAATGGGCGTATTCACCGGTCGTGGAATACGCTCGTTCTCCAATTGGCCGGTGGAAACACAGTCGTTACACTTATCACATGTGTTGTGCGCCGGATGAGCGATGTGTGCAAAAGGTAGAGAAAAGAGCGGTATGGCCGATACCGGCCTCACCTCAGCCGAGGAGGAAGAGCCGAAGAAGTCGAGCGGCAAATGAGCGGCCCGGTCGGGGCACTCGAGACGGTGCGCGAGAGAGGAAAATTGCACGATGATAAAAGAGGAACGAGAGGGAGGGAAGCGAGGGAGGCGAAATGGGGAGCGAGCGACCTGTAACCAACCACCTACGTCGATGGGTGGGTGTGGGAACGATTCCACACTCGCCGTTATTCACAAAGCCCTCCGCCGACTCGGCGACGACGGCGAGGATGTGGAGGAGGAACGAAGAAGAGGGCACCGCCGAGGACACCGAGACGATATGTCGGCGCCGTGTTCGGCCGCGCCACAACGAGCTCTCTGTATCGCGTTACCGTAAAAAAATAAAAAATGAAAAAAAATTGAGGAAAAAAAATGAAAAAGGGGTGAAGTACAAAGTATAAGGTAAAAGTGGTATAGCCAGTAATGTTGTACGAGTCTGTCAGTCAAAGTGTATCACCGCGGGAATGATGCCGAGCGGCTCGTTGAGTCATTCGTTTTACATGCAGTCGTTACTCTATATGGTAATAATGGAAGGGGTTTTATAAATAGAGGAAAAAAAGAAGGAAAAAAATGAAAAGACAGGATACGAAGAATGAAAGTGGGTATTACGAGAGACTCGTCACGATGGGAGAGAGAGAGACCGGTGTGTGTGCGCTCCGTGTGTGCATATGTAATGACAATTTATTAACGTATCGGCGAAACGAATCGGGCTTCACGATGACGAGTTCGAGGGAACACGGAGAGCGTTGCGGCTATCGGGAGAGTTGGAAATGAAAATGTTTGCCTACCACCTTTTCCACCTTCGATCAAGGCTTACCTGCGAGTTCACGTAGAAAGGGTTTTCCCCCGCACGGAAAGAAAATTAATAATAATTGTGCGCTCTGCAGGGAAAAAATGCTGTGTTCCAGCAATTTTTATGTCTCGTGTGACGCCGACGCGGCGGGCATGAATACTGGCTGGGCAGGCGTGAATACTACTAAAACGATCCCATAAAATTATCCAGTCCCTCGCGCATCCTTGGGCGCATTTTTCTCTAAAAAATATTTGTTTTCTCAGTAATTTCTCCTCAAGAAATTTTAATCATTTCATTTTAATTCTTACAATAAAAAATTCCTATTTCTCTAGAATTTTCCATTTTTCCAGTAATTTCTCCTGGAAGAAATTTTAATCATTTCATTTCAATTCTTAAAATTAGAAATTCCCATTTCTCTAAAATAATTTTTTTTTCCCGTAATTTCATTTTAACTAATTTTAATATAAAAAATTAGAAATCCCCGTTTTCGAGAATTAAGTAACTACTGTTAATTTTTACTATCCACGTGGGTTTATTATTAGTGTAGGAACGTACCGGCTGATGTGCTATTCGAGATGAATTTCTATACCTATAGACCATGGGTAACATAAGTGGATTGTGCATAAGTATACGTTCGCACATCGGTGTGTTATATATATAGGTATAAATTCATATATATATATATATATATATATATATATATATATATATTTACGCGAAGGGTATATATCCGTGTATACCGCGTGTACCGGTATAATTTATTATGCTGTCAGTATGTCGCTCACAATGACCGCCTCCTCGATTTTGTGACACGGCGATTATCGCCGAGTCCGATCTCTCTCTACCAATCATCGTTAGCATGAATAACGCGACAATGGTAATCCTCACGAACGGAAAGACAGTCCTCCACGCCCGCAACCCGAGCACGCCGTCGCCGAGTTCTTTTCTTCGTCGTGCTCGTAACATTTTCATCCACGGCAAGACCGTGCCGTGTTAGTCCGGGTATCCTTGCCGCTCCTATTCTCGCTTGTTGTGTGTCTAGCGTGTATACTAAACGCCGTACAAACTCTTGCACGATAGACCGGGTGTCTCGCGGATCCCCGAGAATGTGCACATTGCGCTAGGCGAGGTAAGCATTTTCGTCTCGGCGGAAGAATAATCAATTTTTTTTTTTCTGTATTCGGTACTCGGCAATTTGCCACGGTGGCAAAACAGCTAAGTTTTTTGAAGTGTCTTGAATTTTTATAGAAATAGGGAATAAAAATTCTGGAGGAACTTTTATAAAAATGAAAATTCTAGAGGAATTTTGTCGAATCGTGCTTGTAACATTTTCATCTGCGATAACGCCGTGCCTTATTCGCCAGGGCTTGTGTGTATCGCCGTACGAACTCTTGCACGATAGACTGAATGTCTCGTAGATCTCCAAGAACGTGCATAGTGCATTAGTCGAGAATATGTATGTTTGGTCTCGACGGGAGAAGTTATTTTTTGTCTGTATTACTTGTTACTCAGCAATTTGCCACGTTCGTGGAACAGCTCCGGATTCTTGAAATTTCTAGATAAATTCTGGAGAATTTCTAGATAAATTCTGGAGAATTTCTAGATAAATTCTGGAGAATTTCTAGATAAATTCTGGAGAATTTCTAGATTCTAGATAAATTCTGGAGAATTTCTAGATAAATTCTGGCGAAATTCTAGATAAATTCTGGCGAAATTGTAGATAAATTCTGGCGAAATTCTAGAGAATTTTGCACTAAGCGTTAATGCATTCCAAAGAACGTTTTTCACAACGAACACAAGTTGGTCACAATTCTTCTTAGCCTTAAAATTCAAACAAGTAAATCTTTAAAAAATAATAGGTCGTTCTTTCCCTTGTGGTACATAAAAATTACCTACGACTGAATACCAACGGTACGACGCTCATTCCGGAGAGATTCGCGAAATACGACTTTTTACTTTCAAGAAAAAAAAAAAACACGAGCAGTTCTACCCGACACGTCCTGAGAGAGCGCCAGTCGAGCCGAAATAATCTTCGGAATACTTTTCCAAGGGTCCTCGAGGGTAGCTCGTCGTTCCGGGTAGAAAATATAGCGCCGGTGATTTTGGCAATGGTGGCTTTTTAACGTGGCGGGGAGGGGTCGAAGGGGTGGTGTAAAGCGGAGAGTGCGGGAGGCGAAAACGGCGAGGCACGAAGACGCGCGGAGCCCCGCTCGGAGGCTCGGCTCTATCGTCTCTCGGTGGAAAGTGGCCCCGTTACAAGTTTTACTGCAGTTTTGCGGCTCGAAACTGCGAGCGCGTAACGGGCCGGCAATTGAATTTAAATATTCAATTATGCGATGTGTAAATGAAATAGAGGCCCTATGCAAATCGCAACACGCTAAGGGTTGTTGCAAATTTAAAGGGTTAAATATTTATTAGACGAGGGTTAACCGAGATTTATGGGGGCGGAGAGGAGGAGTTCGTTGGCCGGGTTCCTCGCTCGTCGGGCTCGATCGGTCGAGGTTTTCTTCCGCGCCGCGCAGTCCGCGATCGCTCGGGGGGTCTTTGGGGAATCCCGGCCGGGGGGGCCGACACGTTCGCTCGGGGGTGGCGGCGGTCGAAGGAAGGAAACGGATCGCAATTTCGTTCGCGGCTGGAGAGAGACGCTCGAATTTCACTCTCGATTCTCGAATGCGTTCCATGCATTCCATCAATTCTCAACAATTGCACGACACAACTGTCGCGCGAGCAGGATCGGGAAGCTTTTCGTCGAGAGTTCGATGACCTTTTTTTTCAGTGTTTCGCAATGAGAAATGAAAAAATCACGTTTTTTAACTCAACAAGGCTAACATTTATTTATAATGAAAATACGTTGATTGAGACAATAGTTTAAACAGTATCATTATCGGTAATATATTATCACTATAATGCTAGTCGTATACAATGTGCGGGTGAGTTTTCCTTCCTTACAGTCTAATAAGTTGTAATGTAAACACACTTTTACATTTACAGTGAGTTTTTTTTTTTTTTTTGTCATTTTTCTTTATTTTACCTTTTTTATTTCGCCTTTTATCTCTTTACCTCCCTAATCTCTGTCGGTAGAAATGCGCCACTAAGTACGACGCGCGCGTGTTGTCTCTTACGTATATATGTCGCGAGTGCGTCTCGTTCGTTGAGACCACCAGATATATATATATATATATATTTATATATCACGCTATCTTTCTCTCTCTCTCTCTGACTCGCGCCTTTTCACCTTCGATTGATTTTCCTTATCTTTTTATTATATTTTTTTTTTATTATTTTCATTTTCTCGTAAACGTTATTAACAAATACAGAAACAAAAAACGTAACTACACGACATCAACAAATTGTGGCTTGTGCTTTAAAATCCGTTGGCACGAAATAATAAAAATATATCACCGAGCACTGTCGACCGCGACGTCGATCCGTGTAACGCGCGTCTCCGGCGAATATCTTACGCAAAGATAGATTCGCGAAGCTCCTCGCGTTCGAACGTTTAAATGCGCTCAAAAATAAAAAATGGCTTCGACTCACACTTTTGATTTTTCCATACCCGTCGCAAATTTTAATTATTTTTTTCTCAACAACCGGAAGACGAACTTAAATCGGGCGTAAAATACGGAGTATTACAAGTGCGTTAAAACTGTAATTTACATCTCACAAAACTGTAATTTATCATCGTCAATTCTTCGAAAAGTGCACACACGCAGGCATGTCTTTCCAATTTCATCCTCTTTAATTCAGTTGCTTCGTTCGGTACCAACAATAATAATAATGATAGATTTGCTAAAGCTATATCTTCGTAAATGCAGTCGAGAATACTAATCGCGATAACGGGCGAAGCGTGCGACAGTGCGACGTGTGACGTACGCGAACGAAACGATTGATTTTATTTGTTTCTCTTGATTTCCCTCATCGTACCCTTTCGCATATCTCACGCCACTCGCTCTTCTCGTGGCTGTTTGAATTTTTTTTTTTTTATTTCTTTCCGCCGCTATCTCGCATACGTGGCCGAACCGCGGCTCGTTCGTCTCGGCGCTGCTAATCCCGCATGGCGTAATATCCTCGTATCTAATTAATTAAGTACACAGTCTCGGCGCTCACGCCCACTGCAACCTATGGCACTACGTATTCACGTTTAAGTCGTCGTCGTCGCTCATCGCGCTCGCGGGCCCACGACGCAGCTCCCCGCGGAGCCTCGCCGTCTCCACGTATACATATATACATATATATACGCATATACGTACGTACATATATACCCGATCGTCATTATCATCATAATAATCACGCATCTCATGCAGCTCACAAAGTCTCGCTCGTATCGATCACGCCGGAGTTAATATATTAAACAAAAAAAAAAACATTTTTTATTTAAAAAAAAAAAATACTCCGTCAACACCGAATTCGCACCGACTATGCAAAAAGTATCCTTATCGCAATGGAATTATATAAAAAAGAAACGCGATTAATGAGAAGACTTAAAGATGGAAAAATAATACGAAAAATAAGAAAACAAAAAACGATCAAACTTAACTGAGCGATTCTTTTTACGTATATATAACACATTCGGCAATTGATAATAATTATCTTAATAGAATCGATTCGGTGCGGAGGTGACTCAAGTCGACGATAATCGTTCTGAGATTAGATTGTTAACAATGGTTCGCTTGCGTTGCCCTTTTTGTGTCGTTGCTCCTTGTTGATTTGCATAGATTGGTGAAATAAAAGTAATTCATTTATGTATTTTCGTATGCAAAATTAGCCAAGATACGGGAGTATCTCTCGGCCCTAGGTTCGGCACTCGTAACTAGGGTTCCGACCGACAGGTGCTGAAGAGGCCAGCCACCAATCACCGTACTCTTTGTAAATGGCCCTATGGACTTGTATCGTTGATATAGCGTGGGCGAACTCGATCGCTCACGGGACGAGAAATCTGCGCATCAAGGACAATTTTTTTGAAATTATTGCCACGTGACCGAAAAACGGCTCGTCCCGTGCACGATCGGATCCAAACACACGTCGCTGCTTCTGCTAGCGCAGCGTTCCTTCTTGCTGCCCCGCCCTGGTCAACGCACCCTGCACCCCATGCTTTTTATCTCCTCCCTCTCCTTCCTTTGTTTCATTGTGTCCGTATGTGTGTCTATGGTCTCCAGTTTGTTTTTGTTTTTTTAATGTTTTTTTTTCTCTATTCAACCTGTCGCACGTTGAACGCACCTGCACTCGTACGTCATTCTATGTATCGCACTCTCGTGCACTCTCTCTCTCGTATGTAATTTGGGTGCGTCCACGGGACAATATTTATGTGCGTGTACCTCGGCTGAAATGCATGTGTTTGTTCGCTCGTCGCGCGACAAGGTCTTCGCGTTGTTTCAACGTGAATTCCCTCTGCCATGTTGATTTTTAAGTGTGTATGTGCGTGTATCTATACATGTGTGTTTTGCCAGTCAGTGTATTTTTTTTTTAGTTTCGTGTCGTGTAATTGTGCGAACAAAGGGTACTCGTCGGCGTGTCACAAGATTTAGGGATTATGGCACATATCGCTGGGGTGCAGGTTCCAGCGTTTAATACCTTCCGTCCGTTCACCATGGGCGGAGCATCAATCGAAGACAGCGTATATCAAATATTCATATTTAATATATATGTGTATATATATATATATGTGTGGTCATGCGTTTTTTTTTCGTCGTAAAATCATCGATTGACGAAAAAGAAAAATATATATATATACATGTATATATTTTATAATGGTAATTATACAAGTCATAGGGTGGGTCAAGTACGGGGATTGGGGGTGGACTCGCGCGCCCTGCCGGCCAGGACTTTGTACCTCACACAACTCCCTAGTTACGAGTACCGAGACCTAGTTTTTGTTTTTTTTGTTTTTTTTTTCTATTTTTCGCTCGATTCGGTTTTAACCGCGCTTTGTTTAAGGGGGCCTGACGCGCACCTATCTTCTTGCTCTTCGTTTATCGTTGATTTATCGTCGATTGTGTCTCGCACGCACGCTTCGCTTTTTTTGTAATTTTAATTTCGGTTTTTTTTTCTTTTTTTCTATCGTACAACAATATCTACATGATAAAACGAAAAAACAAGCGACTGTCTATAACTGTCCGATCATTTTGATTTTCGCTAATCCACGATATTTTCATATATATATATACGCGGATTTTTTTTTTTTTTCGATCATTCGCTCACGCTCGCGCTTACACACACACACGCTTTTAGGACACGCACACAAACGTTCCTGACGATCTCGCCTATCGCCGCACTCATTCGTCGTCTCATCGCACTCTCGACGCACTATACGAGTGGTAACGCTAAACCCTAATAATTTAAAAACTAATCTACGTTCTCCAAATATCTTTTTTTTTTATAGATCCTCCCGTTTTCCGTCTGAGAATTCTATCGCTCGACACGCAATCTTTCTATCGCTTTCCTTCCGTCTCTCGTTTTTTTTTCAGTTATTATTATTATTATTCTTTTTTTCTCTTAAACCTGAAATCTCTTTTAAAAATAGACACAAATTTATTTGTGACGCGACCTTAAGCCTATTACGTATATCCTGATCACGATTAAGTGCACGCCGCGCCGTCACGCGACGGCGCGACGATTTTCATTCGATTTTTGGGACACCCGTCGTTGCACCGGCGCGTACCGCGTGTCCCACCATCGTTAGTCTAAACGCGCCATTCTCACTGTTAGTATACTCCTCCTCTACTATGCAGCCCCGGAAACCGAACTGCACAACAATAACGTAATAATAAAAAATAATAATGATTTTTCGCGCAACGCGAAGATACGCGCGGTTAATGCCCGCCTCTCTCTCGCCTGTTCCATCTGACTCGGACCTGCCTCGATAATGAATTTTTTTTTTTTTAAAGTTTTTCGTATTGTCGTGCCTAACGACGATGCATTATAGTGAGCAATGTAGCGGTGAGCGGCGAGCCAGAGATTCGCGCGAGCCCGAAAATATATCCAGTAAATTTGTTTCACGCTCGTCATTTTTTTAAAATCCATTTTTCATTTTTTTCAAATTTTTTTTGATAAATTGCGCTCGAGCCTATCGCCCTCGCGGCACGAATCTCTTATCTCGCCCTCGCCTCGATTTAGCGCGAAGTTTATACTGTGTCTCTTTTTTTCATAATTACTCATTACGCTTCTTTTTTTTTCTATGTCTCTCGTTCTCTCAACGAACATCCGACGATCCGTGCTTCCTGCCTAAAAAACAAACCGCGACCCGACCCGCCGACGCCTCCCTCTCCTCTCAATTTTTTATCGCGTTTTTTTTACATGTATTTCGTTCCTTTTCCTTCCTCGCCATTACGGAAGAACGCGACGCGCATGCGCGGCTCGCGATGCGCCGAGCTCCGAGATACCGAATCGTCTTATCCTCTCTGCCGCGCCTCAGAATTGTATTAAAAAAAAAATTATACGCGCATCAGTATGTAATTTTACTACAGACCGTAAAAAAAATTGTAAATTTAATGTACAATCGTGATGAAAAATTAATACACTTTTTCATTGAAATTGATCGAATAATAAAAATTGAAGTACTTTTATAGTAAAAATTAAAGTAAAATATTTAAAATGTATTAAAATCCTGTATTCCCAATTTTTTAATACAGTGAACATCAATTTTTTTTTCATCGAAAATTGTACATGAAATTTAATGTACCAGTTTTTGCATAAAAACTTTCGGTACATATATTGCATACGAATTTTTTTTGCAGTCCATACTCGTATATATTCTAGACTCGGTCTCGTTTCTCGAACGCCTGGCGAACGCGCCTTCCTCCGCGCACGCGCACACGCTCGGCCCGTCCACTATCATCGAACATCAGCAACAGCGCAGTCGGTTCGCGAGCTCGTTTCGTCTCTCTCGTCTTCCCGTTCTCGAATAGATTTTTGGCACGAGGCGCTCCTCTCGAGAGATTCTCTCGCGTCGACCGTTCCGGCGAACCCGAACGAACTCCGCGAGAGAAGCGCGAACACAACGCGAGAATCCAACGCGGCGAGCGCGCGCGATGTAAAACGATACGGGAGAATCGGGAGAATGACGAGAACGAGAGGAGAGCACGCGCTGAGAAAGAAACGACAACGGGGCCGATGCGCGACCCTGCCCTCGAGAGAACTCACTCGAGGGCCGAAGAGAAAGAGGAACAGAGAAAAGAAAGCTCGAACGCGAGGTCCGTCGGTTGTTCCAAAAAAATCATAAAAAATAATAATCGATCTTCCGGATGGAAACAAGAAAAACCGTACGGACCGTGAGATCAATGAATTGCAGTTAAAAAGACAAAATAAAAAACATAATAAAGAAGTCTCTACACTGAGAAAAAGGAATTGGTTGGATTACCCAAAAGTCGCATCGACACACGTTCAAAGCTGTTATTCGTCAGCTCCGAATAAAGCATTTTTTTTTTACGATTATTTCAACCTACTAAAAAAATTTCAATTGAAACAAGCATTTTAGTTCCACCATACCGAGAAAAATAATTTATTTGACGGCCACCGTTTATTTGGTTTAAGTAAAATATTTATTTGATTCAAATAAATATTTATTTAAATCAAATAAAGATATATTTAAATTGAGTAAATAGTTACTTAAAATTTAATAAATATTTATTTAAATCAAATAAATATTTTACTTAAACCAAATAAACGATGGCCGTCAAATAAATTATTTTTCTGGGTGCAACCAAGCACCTTTGAACGTGTCTCACCGCGCATTTACTAGATCCAACCCTAACTTTTTCCCAGTGCAGAGTCCAAAAGTCGACCCGGAAGTTTCTTCGCCGGCGTGCGAAAGAGAATTCGACCGGACTTGGTTCTCACATAGCAGAGTAAAGAGTATCGAGAATATTCGTTAATCTTCGTTCTCCCCGTTCCCTCCTTTAAAATTTTTAAATATACATCTGCGAGGCTATTACGAGCACGGATAAACGGCCGAGCTGATGCTGTGATAGGCGGCGAGGGCGGCGTGCGCGTGCGCGTGGGCCGGAGGCGCGGAAGCGGCGTGCGGCGAGGTGGCCATAGCGGAGGCCGCCGCGGCTGCCATCATCATCTGTTGGTGCGAACGCTTTAGGGAGTTGGGAGTTGTGGCGGCGCTACTTGGGGTAGTGTTGTTCGACTGCGGCTGCGGGTGATTTTGGCTTTGGTTTTGGCTCAGTTGCAAGGGGGTAGTACTGCCGATGGCATGATGGTGATTGTGGTGATGGTGATGGGGGGTGATCGCGTCGTGCGGATAGTAAGACGTTGACGATGGTGAGGTACTCACGACGTCCGGCGTGCTCGCTCCGTCCGTGTGGCTGGTGCTGTCCGCTGTGCTTCGTGGACCACCGTCGAGGCCATTGCCCATCTCGGGTGGTTTCGTGCTCTCCCGGTCGTCGATCACCAGATCGATCGGCATCTTGCCCTTGAGGCAGCTGATGTACCGGTGGCAGAAGTTGTCGCAGAGCTCGTGCACCTGCAATCAGAAAGGCAAAAAAAAACGGTTACTAAGTAAAATTATCGTCGTCTCCATTATTCATAATTATTCTTGCACATAGGAGGGAGCTTGTATCTTTGATCCAAAAGAGATTTATCGATCGAGATAACGATCCGCGGCTCCGCGGATGTGAAACGTGCTGAGAGGCAGAAGGACGGCTCGCTTTATGCGAAAAGACACGAGTTACGCCCTTATGGTTTTTAATTATATATATATATATATATATATATATATATATATATATA
>JAPYZD010001747.1:0-21035 GCA_030522725.1 Ichneumoninae sp. B BG-2022a
CGGACGGTTAAGAGCAGCCTAAGATTCCAGCAGTTATTAATTTATCAAGAACATTTTTTTTCTTGAAATAACCGAAACCAACATCAAGCTGATAGTTTCGAGTTTCCAAAAGTCACCGGTTAATTATAAAAGAATAAATATTTTTTTAATTACGGAAGAAAGTATCAAGAGAGCCCAAATGTACCAATCTTCGGACGCGGTTTTTCGGCGCGTACCTATATTCGGACACTGCGGGTCCCAATGTTTCGGACGATCGCAGATTTCAAGAATTCTGATGTGCGAACTTTTAGTTAATATTGACTAAAATAATTCCTTTGCGATTTATCAATTAAATCAATGAAAACAATAATATTCACGCGAAATAATAATGAAAATAAGATACGTAGAAAACTGGCCAACCTAACCTTTTCGTACTGTCCGATTATTAGGTCGCGTATGTAGTAACGCTTGTACCATTCTTCGGACACGATATCGTCGGTGTTTTAACAGAATTCAACAATAAAAAATAATTTAGGCTTAAACCTTGTGTAACTTTTTTCTGTGCATCATATAATGTTTGCAGTTACGATTACAAGTGTCATAATGGATTTTATGACACTTGTAACTCATAACGGACAAACGACGTCCGGAAATTGCGGAACCCGAAGACAAACTATCGGGGAAAATTAAAAAGTTGATATCATCAATATTTTTTGGAAACCTGAACTAACTTAACTGAAATTGAATTTGGAAAAACGAGCCAAGATCATTCGATGTACTCGACCCGTATAAGAGGCGTACAGAATTTACAGAACTCGAAGTGAAACATTCAGGAAAAACTAAAAACTTCACCTAATAGATATATTTTTTAAATTAAACTAACTTAAGTAGAGTTGAATAAAAAATGAAAAAGCCAACATCATTCAAGCTGATCGTCCCCTAAGAGGTGCAGAAATTATGTGACTCGAAGAAAAGCAATGAGGGAAAACCACAAGTTTGATCTAATAAATATATTTTTTAATCCATAGGATTATTAGAAGCACTGGGGTGTGTAAAAACCCAACAGGGAATGCATGTAAATAAAACTGCTATATTTAAAAAACCTGAACTATAACTTAACGAAAATTGAATAGAAATAAAATGAACCAATATCATTTGAGATCGTCGTTCCCTAAGAGCACCAACCAGAACTCGAAGACAAACAACGAGGGGAAAACCAAAAGCTTGATCCAACAAATATGTCTCAAAGACCCAAACTAAACTGACTTAACTAAAATAAAATTCACATTATGTTGCAGTCACTTTTATATGCAACTCCGAATTTTTTCCGTTAAGAGCAAAAGTCTCAAGAGATACAAATTAAAGAGTTGACATTTACCCGTATGTAGAAAATTTCTTCATACCCGACGTCGTCACCGCTGCACCGCGACATTCGTCGAAATCTCGGCCGGCTGCCGATTTCTCCGTTACTCGCTCGAAGCGGCTTGTAAGTAATTGTTTCATCGGGCGTTGCGCGTGTACACGCCACTCGGCGCAATGTGCACAAAAGCGACGGTGCGACGACGGGCAAGCTGCATCTCGCCGAGAGTTCGCGATTTTACACTCTCGTATGTACGCCGAGACCCCGATTTCACATTATGCAAGAAAATCGTCTGCTCCCCGGGCGGCAGTTACACATGTGTGCCTATATGATGGCTCACTTCCGGTACCTGCAGCTTGTGCCGCTGGCCGAATCACGGTCGCTCGGCCCGGCGTACGCACCGGGTCCCGCGGTGTTAAATCGAAGGGGCCCACGTGCCTCTACGTACGGTGCTTGTACGACCGCCTTATTGCTTCGCGCTAATTACGTTTTTTTTTATTTTTCTTATTTTTCTCATGATTTTTTTTACAGGTGGAAGAAATCGACGCGGTGGCCCAGAAGCGAAAATCCATAAGGCCCTCGAGTAAGTTGAGCAAAAAGTCGCCATCTGGTCATTTTTATGGTAATATTGGCGAGGACTGCTTGTTTTTTGTCCGCGTCGTCGCGCACCATCGGCCGAAACAGATTGAATAACTGGTTCCTCATCGGTGTACCGCATTAAGCGTTATTCGAAAGGAAAGTAAGACAAGGCCCCGGCTGCATCGGGGGGACCCCGATGGGGGCCCCATGATTTTTCGGTTAACCGCACGCGAAAAATACCTGTTCCTCTGCTGTAATTTCGCACTGATTACGTTAACGCAAATTGGATATTCGAGGAGATCGGCTCGGGTGCATTATTGATTACCGTTCGCTTGTACAACGATACTATTTATATACTGCGGTCTTATCGATGAAAATGTATCTCCGCAAATTAATGCGTGTGTACCAATGTCGAATTAAATAACGTAGCTGTTAACTTTCGAGACTGTAATTAAGATCTACGAAGTTAACGATTAAAATATCGTCGATATTCGCGATTGAGTATTGACTCGGACTCACGGTCCGATAACTTTCACTCGCTCCTCCCTGAAGATGGGCGCCGACTTTGTAGCCGCTCGTTTTTGTATTGTCTATTGACTGTCACGTGACCGTCGATTGGCCGGTCCGGAAATGAGCGCACTGTAATAGCGATAGTAACTGTAAAAACTCTAAAAATTAACAAAGTACCCTTCGATGCATCGATTCCGACCTATTTGAATCCCTGTTTCATGGAAAAAAAATATTTTTCCAACTTTAAGGCTCGTTTCGTTTTTTAATTATTGTAATTAAACGATTAATCACCATGTTTTAATTAGGCTAACAATTACCACTAAACGACTACCAATCGAATTACATAAAAATTGAAAAGCGAACAATGAAAGTTGTACGGTTAATTAGCCGTACAAACTATGAGCTCTATAAAATTTTGTAGAGCTCATAGTGTCTGCAATAAAAAAGACGGTGATTCTTTGGTCAATCGACGCTTACAAAAGTGACCGTCACGGCACATCACCGCTCCTCCCCCGATGCCCGTTGATACTCGAGCAGCGTGCAACGAAAAACTGCTCAGCGTGATCCATCCATCATGGATTGTCTAAAACGTTTCCGAGAACTCCTTCATCCTCGTCTAGACTCAAAATATCCTACCAGTCGAAAACGTTTATTTTCCTATCCCGACCGAGAGACGTGAAAATTGCCGGAACAAAACTGCCTAATTCTAGTGTTGTCACTTCGACCACAGAACCCTCCCTCCCGAATCCCCAGTTGTCTCCCGATCCTCCGAGAAACCCGCAAGGTGCCTCGTCGAGATGACCGACCGCCCGCAGCGCCCCAGCGGCGACTCGCGGAATCAACAACGCCTCCGGTACATCTGCGTCCGAAAAGTGAGCGCATTAGCATCGCGCAACAAACGTTTCGATGCTCGAACGAATTATACGATCGGCGAGGAAGGAACGAAACAATGAGACGGGCCGCGAGAGAGATCGAGTGAAAAGTTGTCAGAAAAAAAAACGAAAAAAAATTAAGAAAGTCGATGCGGAGAAAGGGGTGAATGAGAAGAAGAAAGAAGCATAACCGAAGGAGTATAATATAGGTGAGCGGAGATAGGATCGGACGCGGCCGGTAGCCACCGGCTGGTCGCGAGATAAAATCGAAACAGCGCCAAGTCTCTCCGCTCGGCGCTGTCCGGGGAAGCAAAGCGAAGAGGGCATCGGGTTCCAGGTTT
Organism: Ichneumoninae sp. B BG-2022a; assembly: GCA_030522725.1. Lineage (NCBI taxonomy): Eukaryota > Metazoa > Arthropoda > Insecta > Hymenoptera > Ichneumonidae > Ichneumoninae sp. B BG-2022a. The sequence goes on from JAPYZD010001747.1 coordinate 3,642, forward strand.
CTTTTCGGGGCCCCCGCGCGCACCGTTCGTGGCTTTTTCGAGCCACCTTGCGCGGCGCCGCTGCCGCACGACCGCATGTGTCCCGGGAGCGTTTGAGACCGTTCCCCCCTTTCGTTCTCGCCGCCGACACCGACTTACAACAATATCACCATCTGTACCTCATTAGGTTAAGCGGTACAAACAGTCCGTGGTATCTCACCTCGGCTTTGGAAACAACATGGAGGAGGAGGGGGGGGGCGCCCGTGTGAGCTGCGTGCGCAGGGCCATAAACGTTTATGCACTGCTCGCTTCGTGGCCCACGGGCCCTTTTTCCGCTTTGATGCAAACCGAGTCGTCGTTGTCGGAGTGCGTGCTTTATTAACGGTGGATTATCGCGGTTTGGCGGTATTGAGCGTTCGAGAAGCCAGCCGAAATATCGACGACACGCACGAAGAAAGCCGAAAGAGGGGCGCGGACTGGGTAAGCCGACGCCACTTTCGAGGTTATCGAAGGTGAGGCGTTTGTTATCGAACCGGTCAATAATGAGCCTACAGAGGTCGCTGATGTACATACACTGGTTAAAAAAATTGTAAATTTAATGCACGGGACAGGAAGTTTTTTAAGGTAGTACTAGCGCAATGACTGACGCCGCTTAAGTTTGAGAGGAATAAAAGAGAATTACAAACACTTCTCGATCGGATAAAAATCTAAAAAAGAAACAAGCTTATGGAAGATGCTGATAAGATTGTTCGTCCATAATAATGGTCCCAAAATGTTATTCGTTTCCTGTATGTTAAAATTTGTTTAAAATCGTAATTTTCAAGTATTAGATAAAGTTCTGAAAAAATTCATACGTATTCAGAAAAATTAACAAATTAATTTCGTAATAAAAAAAAATTTGTTTGCCGGGTAATTTGTTGCACAATTTTTTTTTCAGTAATTCTTTATGAACATTCTGAAATTATTATTATGCACAAACAATCTTTTCAGCACCTTTTACATGCTAGAATTTTTTCAAATTTTTTTCTCATCAAGAAGTGTTTGTAATCTTTATCTTTTTCTCTCGAACTTAGGCGGCGTCAGCCATTGTGCTAGTTATACCTTAAGCAAAAACTGGCACATTAAGTTTAATGTACAATTTATAATTAATGGGTTTTTACAGTGATATTAAAGTAAATCATTGGATTTAAAGTAGTTTTATAGTAAAATTTAAATAAATTATTAAAAGTAAAGTATCTCTAAAGTTTTTAATATCCTGCACGTTAATTTTTACAATGTACTAAATACTTTAGTACATTTACCGTGTGACTTCCTCTTTTTTTCCATCGCTTATGTCAACACCATCAGCAGAGCCGAATTAAAAAAAATTACTACAGCCAAGTCGAAGATAACTAATCACCCAAAAAGAATTTTGAAATTCGAATCGGCAAAAGGGATTTGTAATCAAACAAATCGTATCGCCTGGTGTACGTATGCAATAAAAAATGCATTATGCAGTATTGAATAGGTGGGTCGATTTCATACTACAGCCTCGGTGGCTACCGTGCTGGTGCGTCGATATATTGCCTCGTACTACAGAGAACTCGCAAATCGCCGTTTAACTCTGCCATTACATCGACTATTACGTTGCTCTTCTCGGCCGTAAAAGTATTCAGCGTTCTATGCGGGCTGTAACGCACGCTGCAGTATCGCTATATGTATACATTATAAATATATATATATATATATGTACATAGAATTTCTTTACGAATGCTGCTGTGGGCTCGCATCCTTCAACTCTCAACGATGCAGCTTCGTGGCAATGACTTCATCTTCGTTCAGGGTGCCCTCGCGCCAGCGAGAGGTGTGAGAGCGCACGCTTCGTGCCTCTTCTCCACGCCGGTGGTACGTAGGAGTCGTATGTAGAAAACAAATCGCACAGATTAGTATCTAGCGTGTAGCGAAGATGCAACTTAAAGGATTAAAAACAACAAAAAAAAGCATCAACTCCTCCGCGTGTATAATCTATCCATATGTAAACGCGTGAAAGATTTCTTTCCGATACTGAGAAACATACCGGAGCCACAAATTATACATAGCCGTTTTGAAGCCAATATCTCGACTGGCTGGTATTGAGACATTGTGTAACCTTATAGCACGTTTGATGTATGCTCTCCGCTCTGTCCACAGCAAACCTACACAAAGTCTCGTAACACCGAGATCATTCGGGCTCTCGTGTTTTTCATGGGATGAGAGCGGCGTACGACGGAACGCCGGGGCAAAACGTGCCCTTGGTGTCCAGCTGTCCTTGAAGTCCTTGGAGTCCTGGAAATTGTCCTTGAAGGTCTTTAAATTTCGTACAGAATTTTTACTGGACGCCATGGTATCATTTTTCTTAATTTTACGCGGTACGTTAAAAATCTTTCGTCTCAAATAAACGACATTGGTCCATCTTGCCCCGTTCTCTTCTTACTCGTGTCTCTCGCTACCCCGATTCGAGTAGTGTTTACACCATTCATAAGACCCCAAACCTATAAAGTTAGGTGTTCTTCTATCGTTATTTTTCACCAAACTAAATTTAGCGGGACAAAGAACCCTGGGGCAAAACGGACCATTTTCATTAATTTTTTGCGGTACATTAATCAACAAAAAATGTTCGCCTCAAATAAAGGACAGTGGTCCATCTTGCCCCGCTCTCTCTCCCTACTCTTGTCTCTCGCTGCCCCGATTAAAATACAGTTCATATCGTACATAAAACTCCAAGCTTATTAAAGTTACGTGTTCTTCCATCGTTATTTTCCCCTATACAAAATTTCCCTATCGCTCTGCCTATTACTTATTCGGTCTTTCGTGTTTTAAACACCCATTATCTATTAAGAACAAAGAAAACATAAAATAAGAAATAAAATTTCGCCTACGCAATCGGCCGACGGAATATGTATGAATTCCCGAACGTACATCAATCTCCAACGCCGAAGCTAATAATGCGATAAACTTTCCGTCGTCACATGCGCTCGAACTTACATAACCCAAAATCCGTATTAGGCATGTTAAGAGTTTATTAGGTAACGAGTACACTGTCAATATCGAGCGAGGAAAAAAAATAGTCCTGGGATTACCAACGGCGTATTACGGATTCCATCGGTAAGCCTCTCTCCGGGAGCAAACTATGTATTAGCATTATTGATATCAGAACGCTTCCGTGCGAGTTTCGTAGCGCGAGAGCGTTAAAGATTCGACCGACCGCCGCTTTCGCCGCTCTCCGCGTCGAGCTAGAGTGGGGCCGTTTGGTGTCCGTAACATCTTCATCGTAATAGTCTCGGGCATATTCTCGCGGTTTACTAATAATACTGAATAGTATTGAAAAGGGCCCTCGGGAACCTTCGGAGTTCACGTGCATGCTAACATACGTTTATCGTACGTAGAGAAAGAGGAACGACGTGGGTTCGAGGATATCCGAGAATGAACACGTTCCCGAAGCCGTCGTGTTTTTCTTTCGCACGATACGCCCGATCCATACTCGTTATCCGACGACCCCGCGGGGAATCGGTTATTACCTTAAACGCTATACCATATTTTTTAATTCGATATACACACACACACACACACACACACACACACACACACACACACACACACACTATATATATACATATATATATATATATATGTACACGTTCCGATGCACCGAGGATTACGAATATAGGAACAAAATGGGGATATATGGGAACCGGTTGGTGAATCGGGTCGCTCAGTTGAAAATTAGCCTTAGAAAAATCTTTTTAATTTCTTAAAGGTGGACGGTGGGATCGAGTACGAGGAAAGACGACTGTTTGCGAGTCAAGATTACATAGCGTATGAGTTTTCACTGGTGTTACACATAGGTGTGCTGGTAGCAGTGTGCGACAGTCGTTGGGCTTACACACATTATATATTATAACTATAGGTGGTAAAAGGCGGTCTAGGTTGGTACGATTGAGCTCGCTCGCCATAGGCCCGTGAGGCAGATGCCAAGTTACGATAATGCTTCACGCTCCGCCCGTGCGCTCTGTAGGTAACCCTGTTGTATACTCGCCGGTAGGTAAGAGTACATACCTCCCGAGGTATATTACCCCAAACCCTATTATCCTTACACACTTCGCGCCGTTGAAGTGGTTATCAATATTCATTATGCCGAGCGGCATGAGCTACTCCACAGCGCGCGCTCCGAAGGCCATTTCAAGAAAAAACAAAAGGAAATAAAAAAATGGGAACTACGAGCGTCAAACCTCGCCTCTCTCGCGCACGAACGAATTTAATGCGGCCGGAATGAATTTGAACGTTTTCCCAGAAAACTCGGGCCCTGCAGGAAGAGAATCGGATCCTAGCAGAGGTCATTTCAGTCTTGCTTGTAGTTTAGTGAACGGAGGGGGGAGGGGGGGCTGTGTTTTTTAAATACCTCTTCATCTTGTGTTGATTTTTCGTGCGAACAAGCTCGTCAGTTCCGTAGCACGGTTTTCGACTCGAACAGAAAGTAGAGACTTAAAATTAACTCTCTAAGGTGGTCTAGTCTGAACTTTAAGACTTCTAGTTTAAGCGAGGATTTTTTCGAGGTTTATAAAAAAAATGCATCGGTTCTATTACATATTTCAGTATCAGTATTTGTTCCACTTATTTATAGATACTTGCAGGTGTTCTTCAAATTTTTTTGGGGTGTAATAAAAATAAATTAAGGGTGCTACGCGGCTTCACTTTCGAGCACTGAAAAAAGGTTCTGCGACTCGACCATAATTCCAGGCGTTTTACTCATCGGAAACAAAAAAAAAACCAAAAATTATTGATGAGTACAAGTGTAGCTATCTAAAATGGCGACCTTTCAAACAATGTGGACGGATTTTTTTATTTTGTTTAAATCTCCAAAGGATATTTGAAAAATTCACTACCTTTCAACTCGAATAAATCAAGAGGCATTAAAAGGTTAAACGATTAAAAAATGAAGAAATTTGTATCGATACACTATCATTTTATTTAAAAAATGTTCCCGCCTAAGTCCCGTATAATTCAAATAAACATGCGGATAATTTGTTTCGCGGTCGACGGGCGTGTCGATATTTTCGACGTCTCTGTCACGTACCGGACGACTCATTAATTCACCGCACAATAACCCTGCAGTTCCTCGTCACTTTGTAATGGGCCTCGCACGGTAATTACGTCCCATCGAAAGCGGTCGTTGAAATATACGCTGCCTCGTTTTCTTTTCCTTGTTTTCATTCATTTTTTTATTTTAATTTTTTTGTCCGTTAATTTTCATTCCGGCTTATTGTTCCCTCATTAATGATTATACCGTTGGGTTGCGCGGCCATTGTGCCCGAGAGCGGCCGTTGAGTCCCATCGTCAGAGCTAATTATAAATTCGACGGTCGTTTTCGTTTGTGCAAAAGAGACGAACCAACGCGCCGAGAGGATGTGCTCTTTGACTTCGATCGATGCTCCCGAGCCGGTGGCAAAAACACAGAAATACTCCGAGGAGCCACGGAACACTATCTCTCTTGCCCGACGATTCGAGCTGCTCTCTCTCTCTCTCTCTCTCGGGCTCCCGGAAGTCTCCTGTTAAACGAGCAGAAACTGCAGACTCGGACCGGCCGTGCGCCGCGACACACGACGGCATCATCGCGTACCATCGAGTTCTCTGTTCGTTTTCACGAACACACGAGAAACTCGCTTCGCAACTCCGGCTACTGCGTCGGGCCTCGATCCATTGTTTTCTCAATAGGCACGAGCCGTTCGGTACGCACAGGCCGCTCGCTCGTTTCCGGGGTACATAGACGGTACCGTATACACAGGCGCTACACGCTACGATGCCGCTTTCCTTCGATTCATAAAACTTTTTGTGTTTAGCTCGGTTCGACGCTCGACTCTTTCTTCCCCGACTTCCGGTCGGATATACACACGCCTCTACTAATGTCTTCGCACTGGGTATCTAACTCCTAAATGTATTGACTCGACTCTTTTACAGTAGAGCCTCGATTATACGTACCCGTCGCGACCGGGCTTAGTTCGGATAATAAAAAATTCGGATGATCGAAATAATCGAAACAACTTTTTTACGGCATTATAACACGTATAGAAATAAACATACACTGTAAAAAAATTGTAAGTTTAATGTATTAATGTAAACAAAGTACGATATTGTTTACTAACGTTCGGATAAACAGCGTCACGGTTTCGATAATCGATGTTCTACTCTACTTCTATGTAAAAAGCAACTGTAACATCAATTTATCAACTAACTTGCAGCTCTTTGTTCGTGATTGTATGAGCACAAAAAGAGTTCGACTCTTCGAGGTTTCTTTTCCTTCTTAATGTTCTCGGCGCTGGTCCGCCGCGCGCTCGTCGTTAAACATTATCAACACCGAGCGACATAGCTCGACGCGCGAGACAGTCACGAGCTAGTGATTGTTAAGACCAGGAGGAAGCGTCGTACATCAGAGCCGTCTCTACCCGGTAGCACGGTAGTCAGTGCCACTCATCGGCAGACACGGTGGAGCATTCGGCATTACGCATGTTGAACATACAATACAGCTGAGTCCATAGCGTAAAGGAGTGTCAAGTATGTGTGCTCCGGTGGCAATGGCAGAGCTGGTGAACACGCCGTTCATTCACCGCTAATGTGTGTTAATGCTTGTGAAGACATTGACTAAACGTTTCTGAACGGGATCCCTCCCGGCTCTCTGACTCGTGTATCTATCCGCCGAATACAATGAGTTGGGTTTGTTATTATGGCACTCTTTTTTTTTTACGATCCTATACCACCCAGTCCGCGTTCGACGCTGCGCACGGCTCAGGCAGCGTGTTCGTACGATACGCGACAAAAGTAAAGTCTCTGGTGACCGTCGAAGAGCGAGGCGAGTCCGAGCGAGCGTCTACACCGGGGCACGCATGCCCTCGCGACAATGCCCTAGCGACGGTTACGGTCACAATGAAGGAAAAAGAAAAGTGAGGCGTCTCATTGTCAGGCAAATTAGAGAGGTTCCCGCTGCCATCGTTACTGGCTGGTTTGTCGAAGAGGCGCGAGGCCGACTCGATTCCGCTGCTACCGCTGCTGAATTCTCCATTCTCCGGTGCGCACCCACATCCGTCGCTTTTCAAGCAGCGCACACGAAAAAAAGGCACACGGCACGCAAATTAATGTCGCGAAGCGGCAACATCTCGCGGCTCCGGCGGAACTTCGAGGAGGGGGTCGAACAGGGGAGAGGCCTGTTGTCCTACGAACGCTTCGTCCTTAGACGTGTCGTGTATGCTTTGGTTGTTATGATATATCGCCTCGAGCTGCCTTAACGTCCGAGAAAAGAATGAAGACAAAGCGTTGTCTACGAGTTTGCCCAAGAGCTTCAACAATAATGCTCGTTCGGATGCCTCGAGTCTCGAGCACGTAAAAAGGAGGATGAAAGAGATGAAAAAAAGACCATCTTAAAAGAGGATTAAATTCGTCTCGGCGAGCACGCGTTGCGTGTTTACACGACGGTTTCGAGATAATTTATCGGGGGTCGATGAAAAAGTAGAGACCCTCGAATTATCGTTTGACGGAAGAATCGAAGTTGGCCGTAGAAACTACGAACACTCTTTCGGCCGTCGACGTTAAGGTAGTCCTTGCGAATGGTATTCGTTTCGCATACATTTCAGAGAATTAAGAGGGAATTGCAAACACTTCTGGATGGTGTAAACATCTGAAAAAATCAGGCATATTAAAGGTGCCGAAACGATTAATTTTGCACAATAATAATTCCAAAATGTTGTTAACAAATTGATGAAAAATAACATTGTTCGACAATTCTCCCGGAAACCAAACAATTTTTAATGAACATTATTCGTTCACTTTTCTGAATACGTATAAATTTAGATTTTTAAATTCCCTTTGAATTTTTTGTTATATGGCACAAATGTGTAGAAAACAAAATTCACAAAATTCGAAGTAAATTTAAAAATCTGAAAAAATTCATACGTATTCAGAAAAATAAACGAATCATTTTTATTAAAAAAAAGTTAAGTTTTCGGAAGATTTGTTGAACGATTTTATTTATCATAAATTTGTTGATAACATTTTGCAATTATTATTATGCAAAATTAATCTTTTCGGCACCTTTAATATGCTTGATTTTTTTCAGAATTTTATACCATCGAGAAGTGTTTGCAATTTCCTCTCATTTCTTTGAAACTTATGGAAAGGAAACACTATTCGCAAAGTCTGCCTTAATGCAGCTATATCGCAACGAGAACCAATAATCCACTTCCGGCATTCTGGTGTAGGGGCATTTTGTAGCGTCTTGCTTTCGTTTATAAATGATTTTTTTAATGTACTTGGCATCGAGTCGCCCACGCGTCTCTCGATATGGCTTTTTATTTCTAGCTCAGAGCAACGAAAATAGTCTCGTTAACCGATTAGTCAAATGTTTGCGTAACACGTACGCGACACGGAATAGCGTGTACGGATAAGACAGGGCGATATGAAAAACGTTTATCAATTATACATGCTACTCGCTCTTGTTCGATAACAACCGCGAATAATATTTGCTCTATCCGGTGAATTATCGAACTCCCGTTAATTTTTGTTGACTTCGCTGTACACAACCAGACGTCGATTTTTTTCGAATACGTTATTTATCATGGAAACGTGACGACAATTCATCGAGGCTTGTATAATTGGAGCTTCAATTACTAATCGTTTGTTTTACGAATTCTTCGTCTCGGGTTTATTAATACTTTTCCGCTTAATGTTTGCCCGAAGACACGAATGACTGATCAATACGGACGAGTGGTGAGTTATCCGAGACTTTGGATGTAATTGCGTATTTACCGAGAACCGCGAGTACAAACTTCATACGATAAAGCTCGATAGCCCAATAACAAATTCGAGACAGTCCGTTTGGCAGCTAAGCAACTCACCGACTCGTATATTTATCTTTCTCGATTCACGTGTATCTCTAATTCAGTGAAAAAATAAATTATGAATCATCGGTTATATGTAAATTCGATAGAACGTAGCTTCGTCGATGACAAATATTAGTATACGGTCAAACAACGATGTTTACAGTTTCATCGTTGTGAAACTTAACGTGAAACGATCGCTCGCGAATTTTCATCGAGCCATGCGGAGGTTCCACGATCTTGACGGGCAATGACATCTTCGTGAGACAGTTTTGAAGAGTCTCGAGTATGCGAGATATTGACGCCATCTTGCGGTCATCAGCTGTTTCACAATGTAGGGTCTTGACTCGGTGAGCGACCGACGAGACATGGTAGAGTGTAATTTAATCAGTAGTCGGAAAATGCGAATTGATTAGCGATACTAGAGTACGGAAAATACGCGTGAATTGGAGTTTTATCCAGTTCATGCGATAAACGAAACCAGCTGACAATAAAGCTTTTTTTATTGAGATAGAAAAGGCACAAAATAGATGGCTCTGGGAGTCAATGTCCTATTAACCCGTTATATAGATGGACCACCGCTCTGTCTTATCGGTCCTAGATACATCGACAACGATATTAAACAACGCTCGATAAACTTTCCAAGGAATGAGTTTTCCTGATCTTCACCCTACACTTACATCTACGTACACTTGAAGCAGGAACTTATTATATTAACAATCACAGAAGCAGCTGGTCTTAGTCCAGTCGTGTGAAAAACATAAAATCAAATAAAAATATAAATAAATAAAAATATGTCGTTAAAGCGAACGAGTGGTAAAGCGAGCGCCATCTTACAGTCATCAGCTGTCTCACGATATAAGCTCACTCGGTGAGTGAACCTTGAGCGACTGACAAGCTACGGGTAGAATGTCGTTTAATCATTAGTCGGAAAATGAGCGTCGATTGCGACACAATACACCGGATGAATAGGAGTTTATCTCGTCCACGCGATAAATGAGCGGACTCACGATAGGGCGAACGACCGGTGAACTTTGAGCATTATTCCGCTTACGTGTAAATACCGGGAGGAAAAGCCACGAGCAACAAAGCGATCGCGATGGCAGCTCAAGTGAGTGAACAGACGCATGCTGCGCGAAAGAAGCTCGAAAAAAAATCGAACCCCGGTTAAAAATAAAAACCGCGATTCGATCTACCGTCGAATTGTTGATTATCCGCGCAGTAACGATCGTTTTTGTGTTTCAGGTTTACGAATTCGATGTCGACATGACTTGCGAAGGCTGCTCGGGAGCTGTGGAGAGAGTGCTAGGAAAAAAAGTTGGTGAGAATTAATTACACGTCGAATCAAATTCCGAGTCTCTGCAGTCACAGTTCGAATTACTTATGTACTGGATTTTTTTATTATTTATTTTTTTAGGCGTCCAGAATATAAAGATCGACCTTCCAGGCAAGAAGGTCTTTGTAACATCTACACTGAGCTCCGAAGAAGTGCTTGGTTGCATAAAAAAAACTGGGAAAGCTGCATCCTTCGTTGGTACTCAAAGATAATTCCATTCGTAAGATTATGTTCAATCCGCAGCTCTTTACTTTCCAGACTGTTCTTTTTTTTTTCCCATTTTTTCACGTATGTTTTCTTTGTTATCGCTAGACGCGAATTTGACAACACTTTATGAAAAATTATGAGCCTTTGAAATATTCTTTTTTGCACTTTCTACGAGGGATTATGTTTTTTTGTCTTATTGATTTGAAGATGACAGGAGATTGGTATATTATCAATTTATACAATTTTCGAGAATCTTTGTACGATCATTGTAACCATTTAATTTAATACAATAAATACTATACTTTAACTTATACGATAAGTACAAAAAGACATTGTGGTAAAATGACTCCCCGTCGAATTATTCCGACTGTGATTGACGATTGGTAAAAATAAGTACTAAAAAATAAAATTAATCACTGTAACGGAGAAACCGTTATCGGCACCGGAGTTACGGAGTACCGGAACACCTTTTCGCGCCCGATTGAGCAATTGACTTTGGAAGAATTTCATGATTCCGCGAGATCACGAAAAATTTCTGAGATCTCACGGAGCCATCGATCACTTTGCAGTATCATTTATTTCTTAAGATCGTCCTCGACGTTGGTGATCCGCCGATTGTCGAATTATTCCGATTTTGATTGTCGAGTGGTAAAAAAAAGCATTACAAAAAATAAATTAATTTCGTCGCCGTAACGGAGATACCATTATCTTAAATTACATTTCATTTCGCGAAGTTCGAATAATGACTCAGCACCGAAGTTACGAAGTACCGGAGCACTATTTCGCGCTCGATTGAGCAATTGACTTTGGAACAATTTTACGATTCCGCGAGATCGCGAAATATTTCTGAGATCTCACGGAGCCATCGATCACTCTGCATCTTCATTTATTTCTTAAGTTCGTCCTCGACGTTGGTGATCCGCTGTTCGAGAAGCACGATCGTGTCTCGTATCGAATCCACCTGTTCGCTGAGCGTCTCGAAAACCGAGCTGGCCTGGCTATCTCGCGATTTCACCGGAAGCTCGACGATTCGTCCTGTCTCCCGAGGCCTCGCGTTTCTGAGATTGATCACCTCGACGCGGCAACGCTCGCCCGAGATGTCCGGCACGGAACCGTGCCAGTGTTTTCCACCGGTAAAAACGCTCTCCGCATCGACATCCTCCGTTGAATCGGAGAGGAACTAAACCGAATTCGAAATGGGTAACGCTCGAGAAGCACGCCGGAGACGAGACACACAAAAGTGGTTCAGCCGATTTATCGCTGATTTACCTCGACGTCCTCGCCAACCGCCACGGCGGCCTCTTCGTCCGTGCCCTTATCTTCGATACCGGACGTCTTTCCGGTCTTCGATAAATCGTTCTCCAGACGCAACTTCCTTCCAGGCGAGTACAGTTTCCTGGGATGTTTCCGCGCAGCATCGTCGCGATCGAAGTTCGACTTCCAGACGAGCAGCTGACGATCGGCACCGCCGGAGGCGAAGAACTCGCCTCCCGACGAAAACGCGATCGTCTTCACGGCGTCGCAGTGACCCTTGAGTGTGTAGATTGGTCGGCCTTCCAGCAAATCTAGAACCTGCGGATTCAAGGTTCGATCGAAACATTTTATTAAGAAGTGCGGTAAAGCGAACTTTATACGCACACTGTCAAGTGCGACTGACTTCATGGTCCGCCTATGATTTTCGCTATACCGCACTAGTATTGCATATTTTCTGTGACAAATGCAGGAGAAGTGCTTCTCCGTGCCTGCTGATGTGGCGCTGTACAGCCAACGTGCGTAAAGTACGAGAAGCGTGCGTAAAGTGCGAGAAGCGTGCGTAAAGTACGAGAATCATACATGAAAAGTGCTACTTTTCATGCATGAGTTACATAACCGATCTTTCCGGACGAAAACAAAAATATACCTTCATAGTCGAATCATCGGATGCGGTGAGCATAAAATTGCCGTTCGGATGAAATACCGCTTTGTTCACCGTTCCATTGTGGACCGTGTAGTGCTGATGAAGGGAGCCCGTTCTCAACTCGTACAGTTTCACACAGCCGCCGGTATTCGCGCAGCCGATCGCCGCACCGCTTGGATGAAAATCGACGTCGATCGCCGCGTCTAAAAATCGTATTTTTATACATTTGTTTTTATCACAGTTAATCAGATTAGCTGATGGAAAAGGCAGTCGCGGATAAATTGGGATATACCTTTGAGTTCGTTGAAGGTCTTGATGCATTTGCCGGTGGACACGTCCCACAATCTTATAGTCTTGTCGTCCGCGCAGGAGACTATCAATCTGCCGTCGGGTGAAAACTTTGCACGGCGTACCCAGTTCGTGTGAGCCACGAACGAAGACAGGAATCTTCTTCTGCAAACCATCCACAGCTTGACACTCTTGTCGTCGGAGGCTGTGATAAGCTGCAAAAAAATTAAACACCAAAATAATTCATGCTTTCTTTCTCTCCAACAATATATTCATTAAAAAAAACTGGAGTGTAGTACTTTCTTTCAAGCTGCAAAAAGAGCAATCCGTTAATAAAGTATCATTATCAATATCAACATGTAACAAATGATCTCTACCTTTTTGCCATCAGGACTGAATTGCACGGACCTGACAGCTCCCGTGTGAGCTCTGAAGTCCAGAGACTCCCCCTTAATGGTCGGCACCCAAATTCTCACTGTCCTGTCTCTGGAAGCACTGGCAATGACTTCTCCGGAGGGCGCGTAATCGAGGTCCAAAACAGCGTCTTTGTGGGCAAAGAAACGATACGCTCTGACAGAATTGGCGATATTAAAGACCATCAGAGTACGGTCCGAACTGCTCGTGGATACTCTCGTCGTTTCGGGATGAAAACACACGCCCGTGACGCTGTCTTTGTGACCCTTCAGATGCTTCTCGACGGTCGGATCGAAACTGTCCAACATCTTTGCGTCGGCCGCATAGGCTGGAGGAACGAATGTAAGTAAATAAATTTCATCGACAGAATTTTATCCTGGTGACAGAATTTTATCGACGAGTGAATAAACGATCGATGATCGTCCTGTGCGACCGATAACCATATCGATGGAAACACGTGAATATCCGAACGTCAAGGATTGGCAAAAAATTTTTACCTGTGAATCTGAAGACAATTCGGGCGGTACGATAAATACAAATACGGATGATTGAGCACCGAAGTTTATTAAATAAAGGAAAAATCCACCTCACCGGTGGTTAAGCTTCGCGAGCTCGTGATTTCGATCCGAAGGACATAAGTTTTGGCAGTTGCGTGTTTTTAAACCGCGCATTCACGACATCGCTAGTCAAACGAGACGCGCATATTTTGGTGGTGTTTCTGTTATTCGCGGAGAGTGCGAGGGAGAAAGAGGGAAAAACGGAAGTAGAGTCTGCGCAGGTTTGTGTACCAACGAAATGGTAGAGTATCATTTGCGCCAAATTCATGTCGACCATGAAGATTATAGTAAATTTCAGCCAAAGATCATTTCCCCCAAAAAATAACTATATTGGATAAACACCATGTATCGGAATCTTATTTATTATAGAGAGATGGAGCTGCAAGGCTGTTCTGGACCGAATTTGGCTTTTATCCAATAGTTTAAGCAACCGCAGGAAGAAATAAAAGCTGTTTTTTTTTATAAGTGCTTTGTTATTAAACTCACTAAAATCTGACTTTATGCCACTTCGTTTTTTTGTTCTTTTTATTCATGGGCTTGAAATCCTGTTGTCCAACCTGAAGTAACGTCATCCGGGTAGTCACTTCCGGTTTGAAAATATTGTTTACCGGAAGTGACGATGAAGATTTTACCAGGAAAACTTCATTTCCGGTTTGAAAATCTAATTTTTCGACCAGAAGTGATCCGAAGGATGATTTTTTTCATTGGGGTTTTTCGTTTGCAGGTTTCACTTTTTTCCTCTATCCAAAGGAAATCAAGTCGTTCCGAGGTTGGTGGTAATTATTCGTTTTATTTAAATCGATTTTTTTTTGTTATGAGAACACAGTAAAAACTAAGCAAACATTTTTTTGCACCGAGTTCGATAGCCAGGGGGTTTCGAAGTAGCAGGTTCGATAAGATATTTATTTGGAAGATACATTAGGTATTGATAGGATAATCCGAACGTAACTGTAGGTGGGAGGAGCTGATTAAACATGAATGTACAAACGAAATACAGTAACGGTACTCATTGTCTCGTCCCCCGCTTATCTCTTCGATTTTATCTCTATGATGTAGAACGAAGCTGTCCGGCATGCAAAATTTAGCTTCGAACAGCCTCTCGAGTCAAGTGGTACGTTAAGACTTTGACAAAAAAAAAAAAAAACATTGGGCTTTTCCTAAAAGAAGCGTAATTGACAAAAAAATGTAGAAAATATTTTACAAGATTAAAAAAAAAATTAACAATAGAAGAAAGTAAAGTCAACGAGCTTTAGAGACGTCGATCGTTGAATTCCGCATGCTCGATATCAGCCAAACTGTTGCTCGATATGAAAAGTTAAAGACGTAGTTAATAAGCTGTGGGACAGTAGTAGAGATCGTCGAGGTATAATTCGTCCTTTTCGTTTGTTTAGTTCTTTTTTTTAACCGGTTTTATTGAAAGGAGCAAAGGTATTTCTGCGTTGAACGCGGCGCGGGACGAAAGAAAGTCCGCACGGCCTACTCATCTATCGCTTCATTTCTTTTTTGTCTCCTTCGTTTTCATCGATGTACACTCAATTATATGTTCTGTCCTGCGTTTCATTATTGTGGTAATGTGTTCATCTGATTCGTGAGTGTCGCGTGTGTTAATCTTTGATAATGCGTGGCGTGTACGAGTTCTCATTTTTTTTTTTTTTTTTTTTTTTTTTTTTTTATAAAATTATTTTTTTTTTTTTTTTTTTTTATTTTTTGTTTCCCTTTGTTATCTATAATACTTGCGTGGTGGGGTTCGGTTGACATCCACTGAATTCGGCCAATCACTTACACCAGCAATGTTTACCTCTTTCTTTAAATCGTTTTCATATTTTTTTTCTTTAATCTTGCTTCACGTTTTTCTTTTTTTTTTCATTAACATTTTTTTCTTTCGTTCTCTTTACTTCTCGTAATTTTTTTCGTCGACGCTAATAGTAGTTCGTGGATTCGCAGAATTCGGAAATTCCGCGTCCGTTTCCTGCTTCACCAGTTTTCTCGTCGGTCTTTATTAACCGCGAGACACCGACGGTAGAAAATATACTCTCGAGACGAAAGCTCGAAAACGACTCCGGAAAACTGGAGTTTATTACTATTTGTCGCAGTTACATATTTTTTTTGCCTTCGACGATTCGTCTATGACGTCGACACAGTGTCACGAACGAATCGAATTTATCGATCGATGCATTACAAAAATTAAACTTAAATCGAGTCTACGCGGCAACGACTAAATCCCGATACTCGAACGTATGCGCGACTCCAAAACTTTTTGCTAAAAAAGAGCGATGACACGAATTTTTGCTCCCTCGTTTCGAAAATCGTTTCGAGCCCCCGTCTCCGAATCGTATTCATAAACGTAATCCCGATGCCAACGCGACGTTGTCGTGACTCGAATTCAGCTCAATGATCTTCTCGTTGCATTATGAATTATTGTTGCGCCTGTTGGGGTTTGCCGCGCGGAGCGTAGCCGCCACCGCGATTTCCGCCTCTCTGACCGCCGCGAAATTGGCCTCCGCGACCGCCTCGGTCCATGCCGCCGCGTTCGCCTCTGGGACCGCCGCGAGGACCGCCGGTACCTCCGCTACCACCGCGCTTGAATCCGCCGTTGTAGCCCGCGCTCCCGTCGTTGTTGTAGCCGCGTTGTTGATAGCCGTTCTGGTAATTGCTGTTGTCGTTGCGATAATACGTTCCTGGACAAGAAAAATCAATGATGGTTAAGACGACAATATCTTTTTCGCTTATTTTTCGACTTCGGCATAGAGGAGGCTGTTTCGTAAAAAAAAATTTCGAGATTACGTCAGAGTACTTAACATAGTCTGAAACGTCGAGAAATGTGATTTTTAACTGGGGTTTGGATGTATATGCGCGTGTTTGTGTAACAGACTTGCACCGTTGAAAACGACTATAACTCGGAAACGGTTTGAGATAGCCAGTTGAAAATTGGTACACTAGTAGAGAGGTCTCTTCTCTTTACTCAGTGCAATTTTTACGCATATTGAATTTGAAGTTTTGAATTTTTCGAAAAATGTCTGTGGTATCTCTAACTTGTGTAAATTTTGAGTTATCGTTCTAAAATTGCGCCCAAATATAATATTTTGATGAAAGACCTTTGGTATTGAATTTGGTCGAAATCTGTCCACGCGGTCAGAGTTTATGGAACTTTGATTTTTTTTTCCGCGAGATTCGAGTAAACATGAAGTAAGCGAGCTTAAATTTGGTACGGGAATGGACGAACACTGTACAATGTTTCGTATTACATTTGGAAAAAAATTGATCCACTTTAAATTTTAACGGATTATGAAAATGTTGCATTTTTGAAAAATTTGTTTTTAACGTCTTTACGAGTTTCTGAATCAAATATCACGCAAAGGGTAAAATAAGTTATAGTTTGTGTAAACCGCGTTGAAGAATAAATTTAATATCGCTTTAAAATCCGCAATTTTTGTTTTTCTCGCACCCACTGAAGAAAATCCTTATTACCTTGTCCGCTGCCTCCGCGTCCGTTCTGCTGGTATCCGCCGCCTCCCCTGCCCCTGCTGTTGTAACCGTTCGAGTTTCCGCGTCTGCCGCCACGACCCCTGTAACCGCCGCGTTGCTCACCCCAGGCCTGCTGTGATTGCTGCGACTGTTGCTGAGACATTTGTCCCGAGGATTCCTGACCGTCCGACTTGCCCCACTCGTCCACAGGCTGCTCTCCCATCTGAACCCAATCGAGCGGTTCGTTCGCGTCCTGTTCGACGCTCACAACTCCCTCCTGGCCGTGCTCGATCTTATCCTATGGGAATTCCCCAAGTCTCGTTAACAATCAATCCCTCTCCTCTACGGTTTCTTTTTTTTTTTTTTTTT
>JAPYZD010001748.1:0-18925 GCA_030522725.1 Ichneumoninae sp. B BG-2022a
GTCTACCAAATTGCAAGTCTACCAGATTGTATGTCTACCAAATTGCAAGTCTACCAGATTGTATGTCTACCAAATTGCAAGTCTACCAGATTGTATGTCCTCCAGCAGTTGCAACCGTCTGGTAAAAGCCATTCATCGGCGAAGAGTTCTGACAAAGTTGTAATCTGGTAGACTCGTAATATGTTGCAGTTATAACATGGTAGAAATTCTCGGAGGCCGTTTTGCTCGTAGAGACGTATCGCGGTAAAGGTATAAGCTGCTGTACGAACTATTAAAGTCGTTATCTGGCGGAGCTGTGAGCGACCTTTGAATCGGGTAGCGGTGTAATTTGGCAGAGTTATATCCGACAGAGATATGATTCGAACCAATATGTAAATTTACCTCGAAATACACATAAAGATTTCTCCAGTATTCCACGATCAACCTCGTTTTCCGCCGTCAATGTGGAATCGGCGTTCAACAGCAAGAACTATAAGAACGCAATCGCGACCTTTCACTGGTCAGTATGAAACCTCGCAATAATTCAATGCTATCAATCGATAACCTTCCACTCCATGCATACACTGTTATTCCGTACCATCGAGCTCATCATTGTTCGGTGAACAGTAAATACCTCCACGATGCGAGACCTTCCTGCATGCACAATATAAGTACGGATATCGGTAGCTTCATTCGCTGTCCAGGCACGCCTAGTTTCTCGGTAATCAGCTTCGACTCTCGACTTAGTGCGACAATGATAGTCCCCATTATTTCCGTACATTACGGGTCGCGGATTTTTCTCCGGACGGAATCTCCTGGCGGAATTGATTTTCATCGATCACCTCGACAAAAAAAGAGAAACAAGCGCCTCGTCGGACAGCGATAGCTTTCGCCTAACGCTCAAGCGACCATGTAGCTCCGAAAGGCTGAGTCCCAGGGGCGCATCGGAGCTCTTCCTCTTCCTTACAAACCGCAGGTATCTTCTCAATCCTCATCTCGCGAATTCCCCGGTTGGTCACCAACGCTCCGTGCCTCCACGAAGACCAAAGCTTTGAGTTGATAAAGTAAACCCTCTTATAAGTTATCGAGTCAGCTTTGGCGAGGGAACTCAAGAGACATAAAATATGGTTGTTTCATCTCACGGTTTCATTCATGTCGCGAAAAATCGTCGTGTTTTACGAGTGAATACGATTTTAAGATCATAATCTCATCTTTGAGTGATTGTATTCCAAACTAATCGGACAACCAAAGGCAAATAACCGGTATGGTGATTATTAAGGTTAAAATGAACTGATGAAATATATTTTGTTTATTTTATTTTATATTGAGATGCGAACTGGTGATATTATTCAAATTGTAGCGATACAGTAGAACCTCGATTATCCGAACACCCATTATCCGAACCCTCTGTTATCCGAACAATTGCGCGAAATTCTAGTATTCTTACATTGTTGCGCGCCAATACATTGTTGCACGCTATAAACGACAAGCCAATTCAAGAACGCTCGGGCTCGCATAGACTCACACAGCGGCACCGCACTGAGAAAAAATAACATAGTAAAAGCAACGATACTGACTTTATAACGTAAAAAATAGTTCCCAGCGGGAACGTTTACATTTTATAGTTATGGCAGTGCCGAAAAATCATCGTTGCAACAATAATTATAATTTAACCAATTGCATATACACTATCAAAAACTATCTGTATAGACGTTCCCCCTGGAAATTATTGGTATAGTAGAAAATACTATTCTTTTTCTCAGTGCGTAAATGCACGCCAGTCGTATGCACAGTATTTTTGAGTTTCTCAGCCGAGCAAATACGCACGTATTCACAATTTATTTTCGTTAATCTCATAACTGATCTCGTAGTTTAGTGCGTTATGGATTCAGCGTCCAGTCCTTCGACCTCTAAGCGTAAGCATAAGGTACTTACGCCGGAAAAAAATTAGGGACGCTTTCGATACTCGAAAGTCGATTTCGATTTTGAAACCCGATAAGGGACAGATGACCACATTGTTATCGGGCTCGTATGATATTTATAAGTTAACGATCTCTGACATTAAAAAAATTTGGCTGCAATAAGACGTACAAAACTCTCGCGTCAGACGAAAACTGTGGATTTCATGATGGAGGTTTGAAGTTATTTAAAGTATGTGGATACTGTAATTTTTTCGATATGTATCATGCTATATAGCTTAACACAGTTTGACTGTTCTGTTGTCCGAATTTTCGTTAATCCGAACGAGCTCCGGTCCCAATTGGTTCGGATAATCGAGGTTCTACTGTATTTTCATAATTTATCAATTTACTGATGTATTTTTAATATTGTATGTAGTAAAAGGGTTTATCCCGTAAACTAACAAATAGATAAATAAACAAACAATCTAATGTGACCGTTAAAAAGACATCTTAGATCAGCGGTAAGAAAAATGTTTTGAGTAAAAAATAGGTGTAAGGATTCGAGAGGGAGCGAGAGTGAAAGATTTGCGAAAAAATATTGTGAATGACGAGGGGCGGAAAAAAGCGACGGAAGGCGAGGAAAACGAGAAAGCGAGTCAGAATACCATGAGGGACGAGGTAAGCCGGCAAGATCAAACGGTCTCGCGGCTTTCCCAACGAGCTTGAGATTAGCCCGCTTCTACCGGCCAGGTCTTACTCCCACCTCCTTCGCCTCCTCCTCCTCGGTCGTCATCCTAGTCGTAGTGGTGTTTTCAATTTTCTTGACTTTACCTCGTCTCTAACCCTCGCCACCCCTCGTCGTTTTCCACTCTCGTCCACACTCTTATTTTTTTTGCTCCCTCTTCCCCGCTGCCTTCCACTCATTCCTCTCTTTTATTTTCGCAAAAAGTCAAACGGTCACGGCGTCGAGATATGAAATAAAAATGAGAAGGGACGCATCCCACCGTGCTTCTGTGCGGACCGGGGACTTTCAATTTTTCTGTACTCTCGATGTTTTGTTACTCTCCTTTTTTATTTATTTCTTTTTACCAATTTCCGTCTGTCGATCCACGTCTCGAACGACTACGGAAGATTGTCTCGTGGTTTCTGCTTGATCGATTTTTAATATTTAAAAATATTCGCGGTGTAGACTCAACGGACTTCACCTGTTGGCTCAGATACGAATTTTCAACTCTATCAGTTGCCATCGATTATACGAATTTAATCGGTAAATCGATACTCATAGCAATTACGATGATAATACACTGAGAAAAATTAATAATAAGGTTTTATGAATCTTTGATATTTTCGGAACACTTTGATGCTAGTTGGCGTTTTTTATTAATACCATTATTATTATAGCACGGTAGGAGTTTCGAAATATAAAAAATATGCATTTCAAATTTTACTATCGAAATAGTCACAGCTGGTACAGAAATATTTGTAGTACAAATATGACTGAAATGTTTCAATCTTTTTCTCAGTTTAATAATAATAATAATATCATTTATTCAAATTAAATTTGATTTGATTTAATTTTACTGTCGAAACAGCAAGAGCTAGTGCAGAAATATTTGGAATACAAATATGACTGAAATCTTTCAATCTTGTTCTCAGTTTAATGATAATAATAATATCATTTATTCAAATTAAATTTGATTTGATTTAACTTTACTGTCGAAACAGCAATAGCTAGTACAGAAATATTCGGAATACTGACTGAATTCTTCCTATCTTTTACCTCATTCAATAATAATACTAATATAAATTAATCGGAATTAAATTAGATCTCTCGTACGCGAGATAAATTAAAACTCCATCTGGACGAATTAATCAGAAATTCACCGGATCTTCAATTCCGCGATTTTCGAGTTTCGCGAACAAATTTCAGCTCTGCCATGTCCCAGGAGGCCGTTTGATTCTCCGCGAATGTGTCGAGCATGTGCTGCGTTATCTGCGGTCGGTAATTAAACTTTTGACTATTTCATGCACGTGCGAAAAGCATGCGTCGGAGAATTTTCGATTTTCCGTCGGCTCGTTGTGGCCGCGCCGGAAAATTCATCGGGGAAAACATGCGGAGAGGGAGTTTGAAGCTATGACTCGGTTTCTAGTTGATGGTGCTTCTGGTAATGCTTGCGGTGCCCACCGACGTTGCTACACGAGCGTTCAAATCGAATTATGTTATTACAGTGAAGCCTCACAACGCGCGGGCGTGTGACGTTCGCGCGAAGCCCCGCAAAGCTCCGCCACCCGACCCTTTATGCATTATCTCTCGCTTGTTTTATCCTCTCTTCGTCATCGTCGCGCATATGTTCCAAAGCCTGACCCGTACGTGCGGGTCTTCCCTGACACCGGCCCCGTATATCTCTTTCTCGCTGCTCATCAGCCCTCTCTGATTCCCTTCATCCCTTTGCGTTAACACCACCCTCGGGCCCCTCTTCGGCCCGTTTACTTATTTTACAAAGGTTTCCGAGCTTGCCCATTCCCTCCAGGGATTTCCTTACATCCACGACGAAGGTCGTTTATTTATTTTTTTTTATTACGAGTAACATTTTATTTCAAAGAAAGGAGACTTTTTTTAGGACTAGCATTTTATATTGAAACGTTTTTTTTTCTTAATTGAAAATGTAATATCTTATGCAATATTTGTTATTATATTTTATAAAGACTCTATAGAGTCTTTTCCGTTTTTTTTGTAAATAGCAAGTAACATATTTTTTTTTTTAAGGTGACTTTATTACAAGTTGGACTTTATATTGAAAAGTACTTTTTTTCTTTGGATTAAAAATCTATTCTTTTTTTTGTTAGTGTTTAAAAAATATACATTTCGGATAACGAATTTCGATGTGCGTTTCTGCGCTGAATGCGACTGCGACATCGATTTTTCCTAGCGTTTCACGCGGGACATTGTTAATCGTGAGTAATCGCAGTTTTTATAAAGTCCCATCCGAGCGATGGAACAATGCTGGAAACAGGTATCAGGCCATTGTGTCCGTTCGTATAAATGTCTTATTTTCGAACGCCTCGGGCGGGTTAATCACGTGGAAATGCCAGTGGCTTTGTCACGCGATCCAGCAAGAGCGCACAACTAATCCTACCTGCCTAGGTGGAGACAGAGAAACTATGGGCGACGTAGGGACGGATTACTTTCTCCGTATGTAGAAAATAAAAGCACTATTCCCATAAATTCTATGAAAACATAAGAAAAACAAAACGTCGTTTGGTTAACCTTAAACATTCAAATATTAAAAAAACAATAACAACAACAATAATAATAATAATAATGTCAGTTTTAGGAAAAGCAATAAAACATCTTTTGTACGTCAACAAAAAAAATGTGCGAACTTCTGGTAAAAAAAGAACTTTCTTCAGAATGCATCACTGTTCGTAAAATTTAAAGAACGTTAGATTGACAATATTTAAGATGTATTTGAAATAGGCGTTTCAACAGCTTATTATTATTAATAATAATAATAATAATGTAAGTTTTGGGAAAATCAGTAAAACATCTTGTGTACATCAGCAATAAAAAAATGCATGTAACTTTGGTAAAAAAAATAACTACCCTCAGAATTCAACACTGTTCGCAAAATAAAAAAAAAAACCTTAGATTGACAACATTGAAAATATTTTTGAAATGGGTATTTCACCAGCGTAGCAAACATGCATCAGTGAGATTAAAAAAACAGAAAGGAAAAAAAATCGCATAATAATGCAGTAAAAATAGAACGAGAGAATATGTAAATTATAATAATATCGATCTCTCTCGAAGAGGGGGGGGGGAGTGGTTCTCCGAACAATGCAGCGGAGTGGGATGCGCGTAGGCCGGAAATACGTGGACAAGGATCGGCGTAAGGGAGGAAGGAGGGGAGGGGGGGGGGAAGAGGAAGGCGATGGAAAGAGAAGAAAAAAATTTGAAAGAGACATGGCCCCGAGATACGTTCTCGCGCTCTCTTCGAGCTCCGCCGTAGTCGTCGTCTGGCTGTCCCAAGTATTGATCCAGGGGGGATGATTTTTAAGACAAGCTTCTCACCGTCTACCACAGATGGCACCACCGGGCGACGCTAAAGTGGACACCCTTGCATATCCGCGCGATCATCAGGGGCGTGCGTTACGCGATAGCATTTATCGAGATGCACTTACAGAACGTTTATCAAATTTTCAATACATTTTGGGGTTTATTATTAACTCGCTTAAATTACCGTCAATTATCGGCTCGTTACCCGCAAATGGACTTCATCGATCGTTCCCGCCGCCTTTGAACTTGAGCTTTTGTCACGATATTCATTTTATTTATTTTTTATATCCCAATTCTGCGACTTTTATTGGGAATTGAAAAATACAAAACATCCGAAGATTTTTCTCGAGATTTATTCATATTTTCGTTAGAAAAAGGTAAAGTTTTTTTTTTTCAGTATTTGTTCTTGTTTGTATTTGTTGAGAATAAAACATTTTTCGGGTTAAAAAAATTATTTTTAAGATTCAACGCTCTTTCTTGTGATGATTTTTTAAAAAATGATCTTTGATATTTTTGAATACGGTTTTTTTACCGACGTACCAGATTTGGCACTTTGCGCATTAAGGGGTTAACATGAACTAGAACACTCTTATTCATTTAAAAAAAGACATTTTTATTTACAACAGTAGTTCTTATTTGAACTTGTTAAGAATAAGTAATTTTTTTGACCAAAAAATATGTTTAATAATCAACGCTTGCCTGAGATGTTTCTTAAAAATTATGTTAAATTTTTTTGAATACAGCTTCTTTCACCGACGTACCAGATTGGGCAATTTGGGCATTAAGGGATTAAATCGAACCAGCGCACTGTTATTCATTACAAAAAATTTTTGGCTATAAAAAAATATGTTTAATATTCAACGCCAGCTTCTGAGGTTTTTTAAAAATGATCTTCGATATTTTTGAACACAGCTACCAAATTAGGCACTTTGGTCATTAAGGGGTTAAAATGAACCAGGGCACTGTTATTCGAAGTCACGATCCTGCGGAACAGCGCGCAATCTGACGGATAGATAATGCACGGAGTCTGAAATTCTGTCTGCCGTTTCCTCTCTGCATTGCCGGGCGTATAGTTGTACGTGAGCTTCGGCGTGGCCGACCATTGGACACACTCCGAGAATTGCCAGACTGTACCTTCCGGGCTGGCGAGTCTGAAGAGGCGTCCCGTGCCGAGTTAGCTCGTTTTCTCGTTCGCGTGTCCCTTATCGCACAATCGCCGTCACCTACCTGCGACGACACTTTGATTCACCTAACTGTACTCCGTCAAAACCCTCTTTTCTCACTACCGTTTTTTTTTCGTTTTATGAATCATCGATCTCCCCTGTGAATTGGATACACAATTTTCGCTAATCAGTTAAGCCCTGCACGTCCTTCAGCTGTAACGAGAATTATTTCCGACAAATTGATCCCCGCTAATGGCGGGACGTCTTTAATGAAGACGAATCGTCGTTTAAAGGGGGTCGAGCCATTGTCGCTGGGGTAAATTAAACCGCGATGTATATGCATTTGTGATACAATGAAGGACAGGAACAATGCACGGAAATTTGTGGACTCGTTTTGACTTTTTTTGGTCGATTTAAATTTAAAAAAAATTTGTAACACTCGACGTCGGTAACTTTTTTTTTATAAAATGGGACGGTATCGTTATATCTTATGGCAAAACTGCCTAAGGACAATTTTTAGGAAACGAATAAATAGAGCGAATAGTAACAAAAAAAATAAGCGTATTTTTTTAGTTTCGAGCTCAAATTTGAGTTTTTTTTTTAATTTTAAATTTTTATTTTTTCTTATATGTCTTCCATCTGTACGGGGTCTTTCCCCTTTTACATACCCCACCTCCCCCCTCAAATTTGAGTATATTAATGGTCTGAATATATTATGCACTGAAAACAGTTTGGTCTAATGTGAAATAGAATTTTTAGGATTAAAATCTAAAATATTGGGTTTGGAGCAAAAGGAACGTCATATTCGTCATCAAGTGACCCCCATAGATGGCCTCCTAAAAAATGTGTATCCCAGTTCCACTGAGATACATATATACATTCGTGCATAGTGAGTGGTTTGGTTTATGAACGCATTTCAACGTAAACGAACACCCAAAAAAATAATTTACTTGACGGCCACCGTTTATGTGGTTTAAGTAAAATATTTATTTAATCTAAATAAATATTTATTTAAATTAAGTAAATAGTTACTTAGATGAAATAAATATTTATTTAAATCAAATACATATTTTAGTTAGACCAAATAAACGGTGGCCGTCAAGTAAATTATTTTTCTGGGTGAAAGCGGTTATCGAACTCGATGTTATTTAGTACGCAGCGCGCGATATGCATATTTCATTTTTTTTTAATAAACGTCCCAACATAACCTGGAAATGTCCTGGAAATTGACCTTAAAAGTTCTTAAATTTCACACGGACTTTCTACTGGACGCGATGTTCTACGAGGAAGCCAAAAATTCCAGAAGATGTGAGTAAAATAATGCAGCAAAGAAACCAACGGTGTGTGTCCAATGAAAACTGTCGAATTAATAAATCGATGAGGGAGCTTCTCTCGTACAGAATGGGTTAAATCGAGATGTGGTTTTTGACGAGACTAAATAAGCATGCCAGCGCATACATTTCTCTCGTGCAGAGTTCGCCCCAAATTGGGAGCTATAACGATCACGCGACTATACGTTACATCGGGGTTATTGACCAGAAAGGAAGGAACGGAGAGACGAAGGGACCGCCCGAAGGGGATTCGGGCTATGCGAAGGAAGAACAGTGCGAGGGACCGAGAGTCAGTGAGCGAAGGGGATGTTCGGCTCGGTCGAAGTCGACCCATAGTTTTCGAGTAGCCGAGGGGGTTGGACGGTACTCGAAGCTCGGAGCTCCCGTGCGCCCGAGAGCATGTGAAGTATCGCGGTCGGTAACAAAAACTATAATTAATTTAGTTTCATTAAGGGCGCCCATTTCTCATCGGAAGAAAATTCCAACGCGAAGCGGACATCGATCGTTCAACCACGAATATCGTTGTAATGAATAGAAACAGGAAGTAAAAAATTATAATGTACTTTTGTGTACAAAGCTTCTGTGAAATATGATTTTTGGGGAAAAAAGCCGACTCTACCAAGTAATTTTTCCAACACGAAGCGGACATGAATACTTCGACGACGACTGTCTTCCTAATTCATAGAAATAGGAATAAAAAAATTATAATGTACTTTTTTTGTACAAAGCTTCTGTGAAATATGATTTTTGGGAAAAAAGTGGGCTGTACCAACTATTCCAACGCGAAGCGGACATGAATACTTCGACGACGAATGTCTTCCTAATTAATAGAAATAGGAATAAAAAATGTATAATGTACTTTTTTGTACAAAGCTTCTGTTAAAGATGATTTTTGGAAAAAAAAGTGCGCTTTCCCAAGTAATTATTCCAACGCGAATGGGACATGAATATTTCGACGACAAATGTCTTAATTAATAGAAATGGGAATAAATAATATATACACGTGTTTAATAAAAACATATCTCCCTTATTTTTGTCTCTATGAGGAAGCAAAAAAAAATTGAAAAATCGAGATTTTGCCATAAATTCCCCATGTAATGTACTTTGGTGTGCAAAGTTTATTCGAAAGATGATTTTTGGAAAAAGATGGGCTGTACCGAGTAACTACTATCTTTTCCGGCTCATAAATGTTTCCCGGTGTCTTAATGCCAGAAGTAGTTGATTAATAATTCGTCAGCTCTCGGATCTTCCAATAATAACGTCAAGGCTTAATACGAAGCCTCGTCTTTGACATTAGGAAATTCGACTTTGAGTGCTATTCGATTTAGTCTCGCGAGTTCTCTGACACCCTATATAATGTATAGAAAGCGAGGTAGAAGAGATCCCTCGGGGGCTCGAGAGAGTGCCTGGAGAAAGGGAGGAGTTTCGGAGGGGTTGAGAGAAAACCGAGAAACTTTGAGGAAGAAAAGCGAAAGGTCTGAGCCAGAGCTGGCGGTAGCAGCGCCAGTGGTAGCGGTGGGATGAGATCAGACGCGTCCGCAGGTGGTTCTCAAACTCGCGACGGACCGGTAAATTTTATCTCCTCCATTTCCTTTTTTTATTTTGTTTTCGTTTTCATTTCTTCTTCCTCTGTCTCGCTTCCCGACGCCGACGATAAATTCAATTGACTCTATAATTTGATAAACAAATTGCCGATAGCAGACAGAAAGGGGGCTCCTGCGAGGCGGCGGATTACTATCGAATTAGGCGGGAACCGTCGCCGAAATAAACGGTATGTCGCAGACTGTTGCACACGTCTCGTCAAACACGAACGCGTTACGGAACTTTAAGATTGTCGGCAACGCCGTCTTACGGTACTTAAACATAGACCGTAAAAAAATTTTCTTTGAACATTAATTAACGGTAATGGAAACTTTTTTTACAGAAACTGTTTTTGAAATTTGAAATACATGCGCGTTGCAATTTTACAGTTGAATGTTTATTTTTGATGTAAATTTTTGTAAATTTGAGACAAGATTTGTAATTTTAATATCTGGTATTTTGGCACATTTTCATCCGTCCCCAAACAACTCTACCGTATTAGAGCTCTGCCATAAAAAAACTACCAGAATGGAAATGCGACTACCGGACTTGAAATAAAACTCTACCGGAATTGACGGCACATTTACTTCTACCACTCACAACTCTACCAGAAAACAAGTCTACCGTATTAGAACTGTAACAAAATCTCTACCACAAAAGTACAAAAAACTCTACCAGAATAAAGATAAAACTCTATTGGAATGGAAATAAAACTCTACCGGAATACAAAGCTGGACGGTACCCTTGTATTATGGTACAGTTGTTTTCAGATAGAGTTGGTTGGGGAGAGATGTTTTCTGGCAGAGTTGTGAATGGTAGAGATGTAAATGTGCCAACAAAGCTACCTCTGCCAGAAAGCAAAAAAAAAAAATACTTTATGTACTCGTAAACTATGCACGGTTAAAATATGTAGCAAAATTAATATAAAATTTTACAAAGTTCTTATCCATAAACCGGGGTATCTGATTTAAAATACAAAGTTGAAGTAAGATTGATCGGCATAATTAATAAGTCTATCCTTGTGAGATTTACTTCCGGTAGCACGAGATACAAATTTCAACTTTTTAATGGCCTGCATTCACCGCTCTTACTAAGCGTATCGGCTGCTCGCTGGAATTTAACACTCGATTGAATTAATTAATTGATCGATAATTCATTTAGTCGCCCCGTCAATTTTTTTCTTCATCTCTCCACCTCGTCGTGTATCAACGGTGACGTGTGTAATTTTTTTTTGTGATTCTCGGAAATAATTCGCGTGCTTTTATCGTCGTCGCCCGCCGATTGGATTTAATCACAAACGAGGCAGGCACGGGTGGTCGATAATGAAACGTATATAGGCAATGCAGAACCTTTGCTACTCGCGGCAGTCTCGATAACCGTGACGGTGCATTAATATTTCGCTCTCTTATCGATCGTGTTCAACATTAATTTATCATTAATGGAACACGCCGGGCCCAATTAGCGACGTTTACGAGCGCTCAGTACCGAGGCAAAGAAAGAATAAAAAGGAAAAAATTCGCTCTCTTGCGAGGCTTTGGGTTTTCTTCCTTTTTTTCGTGCCGCCGCATTGCTCGCTCCCTGATTTCTATTCTTCTCCTCGCTTCTCTGTTTCTCGGGCTTCTTTGAGGCCTCTTTGAAACTTGGTCCACATTTTTATTAGTATTGTTCTCTTTCCGATGCAAAATTATGTCCGCGCCCCATTTTTCATTAAATGCAAGTACGGCAATCCGTAATTCATGCCCAGGATATAAAAAGTACATTTAAGAAAAGCTTCTTGTCCATAAAAGACCAACAAAAAATGTTTGCAATTTTATTTCATTGACGAGAAATTTTATTTAAATGTTTTGTTTAATTGGCGTCAAAAACATTGCGGATATTTGTGGACAAAACATGTTTTTTTAATGTAAAAACTATGTTTTTTAATGTCTGAAACATGTTTTATCGTGTAGCAATTTTGTGTCAATTGTTCAATCTTTCGTTCGAGTTATTTTTGGTAACTGCGAGTAAATTTTTGTTACACTGCGTCGTTATTAGTTTTACTATGCAATCTTAAAAATTACTATCTCTGTGTTAACTCGTTGAAATTGGCTGACACCAACTTTGTCCGATGGTCTTAAATTTCTTCTTGCCTTTTACTATTTTTTTAATGTCCAACCTTCTCCGTAAGGTTCAATCGACCTACGCAGTTCGGCTAAACTGTTGCGTTAAAACAATGGCGGGTCCGTGGGTTGTTGTAGACTATGAAAAAATAAAATAAATAATTTGCGATCAAACAATACCGTAATTTATCGTGAGGATACACTGAAAATTCAACTGAAAATACACGAAAAAGTCCGTCTACGCTCGTTCAACTGATATAGCGACGTACCTCCCACATGGAAATAAAGTATATTAAAAAATATATATTTTTTTCATTCATTAAATTAAAAATAATTTTTTTAAATTATTTAAAAAAATTAATTAAATTAAAATTCATGAATTAAATTAAATATAGGATTCAGATGGGTGATTTATTTGAATTTCATACGATATACATGGGACATAGATTCAAATATATCAGCGGAAAATATATATACATTGCGTGTATTCCAAAATAAAGTCGGCATATGCAAATTTTCGTAAAATTTTTTTTCTACATTTTTTTTGTGTACTTTTTGCTATAATTAAAATATACTTTATTTCCACGTCTTTTGCTCGCTCAGCGATCCTCACCTAGTCCTTTATCCTTAGTCGACACCCAAGGCCCACGTTTACCCGGATAGAGCACGTAGTCTACACACAAGTAACGTGGACAGTTTTTAAAAATTTAACACGCTTGATTGTTGATCTTTATAATTTTGTTTTTATGTCAACGAGGCACCGGCTGACTCAGCCTTGTAGTTGGACGAGAATTGTAGAAATATTCGTTACTTAATTATTCAGCGCATTATGATTGTTTGATTATTTATAGATCGTGAATCTGTAAATTCGTGGAACGATTCTGTGCGCTGTTAAGGGGGTCGAGCGATTCGTGCAAAAAACGATTGGAACGAATAAATAAAATCCCATTCAACGTCTTGCATCTCGATGGGATTGAAAAGAACCGCCGACAGAAATCGTCTGAAAAATATTGTCGACAATTTGATGATCTACAAGTAGTTTTTGTTAAATCGATATAAAAAAATTCTTTATTTTCTCCTAAAATTTTCAAGAAATAAAAAAACTAAAATTTCGTATACAATTAAAGATACATGTTTTATCGATGAAGTACTTTATCCCTAGAAAGTTCATTGCGGTTACGAAGAACGTGAAGTTTTTTCTTTTTTCTAAATGTCAATTTTATTTAAAAAATAAAATAAAAAGGAATCGCCGGTAGATTTTCTATTAAGGATGACATGGCTCGGCTCCCTCTTATCGGATTCACACGCATCGATATACCGATGAATTATTAGCATTAAATATTAGTGGGTGTATAGCGCAGGCTGCAACAGCGTATGACAAGTAGAAAGCGATCGCTGTAAAATCGGAGCTGAAATAACGACTAGATAATAGATCTTAGATACGCAGACTAGCTCTCTCTTGGCATTCGCGTCGGTGTTTAGCTGAGTAGATTCGTTCGATCTTGAAATTTGTACTGGGCGTGTAGTTGATCGATATAACACACACACACACACACACACACAAAGACACTAACATGCACACACTGCAAAAAATCAATGACTTGCGGGAGCCAAAGAAAAAAAATGGTTATTTCAACTCTACTTTCAATTCTTACAATTCCATATGGGAGTGAAACAATAGCATGTCACCTTGGCAGTCTTGTCGGCTCATTTACGTCTCTACCATTCACAACTCTACCAGAAAATAAAAAAAAACGGTACCAGAATCACAACCAGACAAAAAAATTATTTGTCGGCCACCGTTTACTAAGATTAAGTGAAATATTTATTTGATTTAGATAAACATTTATTTAAATTAAGTAAATAGTTACTTAAATGAAATAAATATTTATTTAAATCAAATCAATATTTTACTTAATCTTAATAAACGGTGGCCGTCAAAAATTTTTTTTTTCTGGGTGCAAAATAAAACTGTACCGGAATATAAGACTATCGTCTAGCCTTGCATTCCGGTAGAGTTTTATTTTTATTCTTATAGAGTTTTTTACTTTCTGGTAGAGATTTTGGTAGCGTTCTAATACGGTAGGGTTGTGAGTGGTGGAGATGTAAATGTGTCGTTTCGCCTTCGCTGTTGCAATATCATAATGAATTGTAAGAATTGAAAGTAGAGTTGAAATTTAAAAAGTTTCTTTTTGAGCCCGCAAGGGAATTTTTTTTTTTTCAGTGCACATACATATAAAAAGTAATAATAAAAAACATTCCATTACTAACGACACATATATTGTGAAAGCACCGTAGATATAGAGCAGATTAATGGTCAGAGAGTAGAAGTTCGGTTGTTTTATTCACCAAGTGATTCTGGCAAATAAAAAAAAAACATTGCAATGAAAAAAATGAGAATTTAACCAAGTGACATTGATTTTCCAGGAAACGGGACGCTAGATCGTTGAGTACCGTTAACGCGGTCAGATCTATGTTTATCGAAACATCGAAGGGTCAGCCGAGTTGTAATAACCGTGCGAATACGCGTCGACCATCGGTGAATAAAGAAATACGGGAGAACACGTGATACACGAGGCAACGAAAGAAGAAACACAAAATAAATTTACACTCAGTACGAAACGAAAAAAAAAGTGTTCCGATCTCTGGGAATTAGACTATTAGAATTAGGACTCGATTATTATCGCCTTATTTTTTTTTATCTCTCGGATTCTCACTTTCTCGAAAAATAAATTCCTCGAAGGATTTATTCGAATATTTATCATTTTTGTTTTCTTTTTTATAATCTTTTTCTTTTTTTTGTCCTTTTCATTCTCTTAATTTACGGCAGTGCTTTTCATCAAACTTCACTCGCTCTACTTCCTTTACCTACACGCTACATCCGTTATCTCGCTCCGCGGCTCCTTTCCGTGCCGCTGTTCGTCGCGTGCCACTCTCCGGTGCACTTGAACGTCAGTTTTTCCAGAGATGCATCCTCGAGTCTCGGGGGCAAGCCCACTAAGCTAGCCTCTGATTCTCGGGGCCGTTGCAGCAGCGCGTCGTCGCGACCCATCAGGGCCAACCTCTCCAATCCTTATCTCTTGATGCACTTGTTTTCTCTTTTTTTTTCTCTCGGTACTTCAACTTTAGCGAACCAGTAACCCTTTTTCGCTCAACTCTCGGCCCGGTTGCACACTGTTTTTCCCCTTCTCGAGGTAAGAGAGATAGAATATGAGATAATTGAGATGGAAACGCGATATTTCAATTTAATTATTTAAAAATGCTCCAAGTTTTTTTTTTCTTTTTTTTTACTGTATTTCAATTACACGGAACCGGTGGTCTTTTTGGCTCAACTCTCGTTTGGTCAACGCGATATTTTTATGAAATTTACAACTGTTCCAAATTTTTATTTTTATTTTTATTCTTTGTATTTCAACTTCAACTTTTCGCCCAACTCTCGTCATGTTTGTACACTGTTTTTCCCCCTTCTCGAGGTACGAGCGACAGGAAATATGAGATAATCGAGATAGTAACGCGATATTTTCATTTAATTGAAAATTGATCCAAGTTTTTGTTTTTTGCTGTGTATTTTAACTACACGAAACTGGTAACTCTTTTTTGCTCAACTCTGCTCCCGTTTGTACACTGTTTTTCCCCATCTCGAGATACGAGAGACAGGAGAATACGAGTTAATCGAGATAGCAACACGATCTTTTTCTGTTCTTTTTTTCTTCATGAAATACTTCCATTTTTTTAAATTCATGTTTTTGTTCTCTGTATTTCAACTACACCAACCCAGAAACCCTTTTTGCTCAACTCTCGTCCCGTTTATACAGTTTTTTCCCATCTCGGCATTCGAGAAACAGAGAATACGAGATAATCGACGTAGTAACGCGATATTTTTTTTTTATTCCTAAAATTGTTCCGAGCAGAAAAAATCGAATTGGAACGCGAACCGAAGGCGTAAACCAATATTTTTGTGAAATTACCAATATTTTGAATTTACATGAGAGGCGCGATAAGCTGAGAGAAGGGAAAGTGCATACGGATATGAAAAAAATTATAACAATATTACAAAAAAAAAAAAGAAAAGAGTAACGTAAATATAAATGAGAGAAAGAAATTTCTCGTAACCGCGAGCGCGATCGAACGCAGAATTGTAACGGGAATTTTAGATTGTGAGCTCTGAGAGAATATCGTCAGCCGTACCAACGCCGAGTGGGTTTCGTGAATCCAGTTCAGTCCAGGTAAACACACCACGATATACACTCGCAGAATTGGTGGAAAATAAATGAAATGAAGTAATGTGACGATTTGGAGTATTTGTCATTGGGAACGGGCTTAACCAGCTGTAAACTTAAATGTATATTCTACACTACTTCTCTATCCGTAATACGTAGGCATTAACGATGAGTATTTATTTGTGGATCGAAATAAAGGGAGACTCCATACATGATAATTCGAATTATCGGACTAGAAAATGTTTACCTTTGTCGTTTTTCCCTAGCATATTTCATTCGTTTTACCGTTCAAGTCCGTTTATTCTTCGCTTTTGCATTTTTTTTCCTATCATCATTTCGTCAATAAAT
Source organism: Ichneumoninae sp. B BG-2022a (assembly GCA_030522725.1). Taxonomy (NCBI): domain Eukaryota; kingdom Metazoa; phylum Arthropoda; class Insecta; order Hymenoptera; family Ichneumonidae; species Ichneumoninae sp. B BG-2022a. Next base: position 16,680 of record JAPYZD010001748.1, read on the forward strand.
GTTTTTACTTTGCTTCCTCATAGAGGAAGCTTTGTTTAAATACTGTGTCACCTTCTTGTCATTGTTGAACTTCCAATTATTATCAATATCCCTCCATTTTTTCCGAATCGTGTAATTACTCGGCATATTTTGTCTCTCTTTTAAACTGTATTTAACACTTTAGCCATCAGCGTAGCATTTTTGACACTTTGATGGAACGGCAATGAAAAAAAGTGTTCAATTTTGATCGAAAAATTCTGAATAAAAAAATTGACATACAGTAATGCATCCTAGAGAAATTTTTTCGACCACAATTTTACTAATTTTTTTTTTACTTTAGCGCTTAGATTTGTAAACTGGATTTTTCTAAAGCGACTTCGCGTATTTTTTTTAGAGAAAAGTGTCGAGTAGTTGAGAAAAATAATGTTTTTTAAACAGAGAAGAATGTTCGGTTGTTAAATAATTGATCGTTCCGATATTGAGCATTAACCCTCTCATTATTTTCTTACTTACCAATACCGACATAAATCCTCTCTCGATATTATTATTATTATTATTATTATTATTATCATCATTATAATATTTAGCCCTAATTGAGTTTCATCTCCAATTATACCCAGTTATAATATCTCTCCCATTCACCCGTTCTTTTGTCGTGTCGTAATTACACGTCTCTTATAATAATGTTGGATAAAATTAATGATGAATTGAACGAAGGTATAACAAACGAGTGGCGTATGTGGGTGTGTGCGTACGCTGTAATGATTTCCGGCTTACGTACCGTACATGTATATGCGTGTTCTCTCGGGACACATAGAATTTGGACTAGTTTCGACGAATTACTCGACAAGTCTACATTGTGTGAATTTATATGAGGCTCTTCTTTACCCTCCATTAGTTAGAAACTTTCGAATCATTGAATTAAAAAAATTTACAATTATATATATATATATATATATATAAAGTTGTAAAATTATTATATGATTTTATTCCATTGGAATAAAATACATTGCAAGGATTATCTTCGTCCGTGGGACATTGTAATTAATGTAATAAGCTTTCGCAAGTTTTTCGTTTCGTGTAGCATAATTTTCTCTGGTAACAATTTTTGACAAAGTTCCTTTCAATTGGAGCGCCGATTAATCAAGAGCGATTTAATCGCGATTTAATCGCTCGGAGTGCCCAGCATGCGAAGCTATGTAAAACCCAGTATGGAACTCGAGCACTGTAACGGTAAATTCGCGTATACACGTGACGGCTGTAGTGGCCCTCGTTGAATTAATCTAGCGTAGATATCCAAGTACGATTCTTTAGGATTTAATCGCAACTAATCAATCTAACCGGCTACGTTGTTTCTGTAACCGTTTCATAATATGTTTCGTGAATTTTATTGGCCACGATTACGATATCGCAATCGTTGTTACCGCCTCGATATTTATTGTTTCGTTCAGATAATTAATTTTTTTAATGAATATTTACCTATGAGCGTGACTGTCGCAAATGGTACATTTTTTGTTTATTTGCATCGCGACGATTGCGGGGCGAAGAGGATTGACGCGATGAAAAAAACTCACCGTCCAACCCGCGCTCGGTCGGTAACAAATCTGTATTTTTATTTATTTATTTCCTCCGAAATTGTCGATATTTAAAACAAAAAAAAGTTACTTAATTACTCGATGACGCACGTATCTATCTGGCTACTTTTGTTACTCCACTGCGCGCGACTCGTTCCAGTTCTTTTTTCTCGATAGCCTCAAGCTACTTTTCCATTTTTTTCCCAATTATTTTTTTTTTTTGGCTCGTCGTGATTGTTTCGTACGAAACTGAGGGAATGCCCGAACCAAACAGCGAAACAACCCGGCACGAAAAAAAACTAACAAAATACGTGTATTGATCCGCTGGAGAAGTAACATTGCATCGTTCTGCAAGATGAGTCTTTAAAGTAGTCCTTGCGTAAAGTGTTCACTTCGCATAAGTTTCAGAGAAATGAGACGGAATTGCAAACACTTCTGGGTGGTACAAAAATCTGAAAAAAAAATGAAGCATATTAAAGCTGCTGAAAAGATTAATTTTGTATAATAATAATTCCAAAATGTTATTAACAAGTGGATGAAATATGAAATTGCTCAACAAATCTCCCAGAAACTTAACTTTTTTTTATGAAAGTTCTGTAAAAATAAATTGTAAATTTAATGTACTGGAACTTGAAATTTGCTGACATTACTCATATTAATTAAACATTAATGTACTTTGCTTGTAAAATAAAC
>JAPYZD010001749.1:0-18922 GCA_030522725.1 Ichneumoninae sp. B BG-2022a
TTTATGAAAATGATTCGTTTATTTTTCTGAATACGTATGAATTTTTTCAGATTTTCAAGTAATCGTTGATTTTTGTTCTATAAAAAAAAATAAAAAATCGAGGTGGCCATATTCACTACTTCTACCCTATAGACGTTCCCCCTGGGAACTATTGGTATAGTATAAAATACTATCCTATTTCACAGTGTCTGGTGGCAGTGTTTTCGAGTGGGGGCGATGGTTACGTATCCGTTGTGTCCGTCTGTAAACATGCATACATGCGCTTCTTATGTATGTATGTACCGTAGAGTAGGGAGCGGGGAAAGACTCGCCACAATAATTAATTTCATTCAGCGACCGCACAGTTGCTCTTCAATTACGGTAAAACAACGGCCGGTGGCTGGGCTTTCTCACGACCCCTATTATACCTTAACGCCGAGACATTTGTCACGGGTAAGAGAGTCCCCAGACGCGGCACGAGGACGAGACAGAGACGGGAGGGTAAAGCGAAAAGTTAAAATAAAACTTGCGCTCTTGCAAGCACAGAAGCAACCATTTTTTTTCACTTCGTTCACGCTAAGTAAATCCCTAAACACAGAAGAAATTACGACGTGAGAGCGAGCCGAGATAATTTACATGAAAAAGGTTTGTCGGAAGTTTTAACGCGGCTCCCGAGCTGCACGGCTCATTAGGAATCGCGTCAAAATAAATTGGGCTTTCGCCGGGATGAAAATGAAATGAGAATCTCGCCCCCCCCCCCCCTCCCTTGCACGCTCGCGTGGACGTTGGAAACCAAAGATGGTGACTGTTCTTACTTTGAAATAGTTGATTCCTATTTGATCGCCCTATCATCCAGTTATTAATTTTCATACGAAATTATCTTCGAGCGTTTATAGCTACGGGCACACTTTCTGTTAAATATATTTAAAACAAATATTTTGGTATTATTCCAAGAATTTAAAAAAAATTCTAACGATCTCAAGTAAGGTTGCGTTTCTTTTTTTCATTACTTGTTCAATTTGTTTTTTGAATTTTTTTTTTGTTTAATATTAATTCTTATTACTTAAGACATAGTGAAAACGTGCAAACAGTGTAAGTCCATCTTATTAAGTAATTAATATTTCGCAAATTAATTGCCAAATAATCTGGAATATAACAATTTCGGAGAAACTACATGTACCGATCACTATCGGAAAAGAACGATTTTTCATGGATTTTAGAATGCAGAACGCAGCAACGGTTGATTATTATTGTATATAGGAGGGTGAGAATGATGGAAAAAGTTAATTGTTCACGTGTGTACGGCTATGTTTACTACAGAACAGTCGGGATAGTCAGTAGTAAATGAAAAAAAATGTATTTTTAGGATTGCGGATGTGCGGGTGAATTAAAAATATATTCCCGTGCCGTGTATCCTTGCGGCGGGGGAAGGGGAGGGGGCATTGGAGAATGGGGGGATGCGCTGCGGAGAGATAACTCACCCGACGGTTCATCAGCCTTTGATTGTTTGGCCGGAAAAGTTAATTGAACTTTGATTTCGCTCTGTAACTAGAATCTACTGTGTGCTCCGAGCGGAGTACCAATTGATTTGCATTAGGGTTTACGATTCGCGGCGTGAGCCGAATACCCAAATAGTTGAAACTTTCCCTTTCTCCAGATGGGGCCGTAGGGACAAACGGATGGGGAGACGGAGGACGGGGAGGGGGGAGGGTCGGTTTCCCAAAACCACTCTGGGGTCCAATGAAAATTAATCTGAGCGGCCGGAGAGAGGGAGACACGATATAACCTATCAGTCGGTATTAAAGATGACTGATTGCATAATATACGCTAATCGATCAGTCGGGCGATACTTCAAATGGAATGCGTTGTGTAAATTAAACAGTGGCAAATTAAGCCATCGGCAAAAGCTCATCCATCAATTGTGAATGACTGGAGCGGGACGATGCGTGATATCGATTAGCTAAGTGCTTACGGAGTGAGATACATTTTATTTTTTCTATTAATTTTTTTAATTCATGACAGATTGTCCGCCCGGTGGGACTACGAGCCAAAATTCGCTTAAACGAATAATCGGACGGTCGGACAAGAACAATCGCGCTGATTTATTGAAACTTTGATACTATCCGAACAGACCCGCAGTTTTACGGCAAAAGCTTATCGTAAAACGTTGGAAGTTGGGAAAAGGAATAGTCGGAAGATCTCAATTTGGAGATTGGTCTTCGAATGGAAGCCCGGGCTGTAAAATCACTGATCCAAAATGGTAGATGAAAAAAAAGATTGTTTTTTTTCCTTTTGTTAAATTTAACGGCATTTTTTATTTACAAAAAGAGGACATTAAGACGATTCAAAAATGCCATCTAGCAAAGGGTGTAATCTTGGGTTTGACGCATCGAAGCGTCGCTTGGCTATCTCGGCTGGATGGTCGTGGTTTCTGCGTTTCGCCAAATTCCGCTCGGCCGCGTTATCAGAGCTCTTATTGTTTCAGTTATTCTTTTATTTCTCTTTGTCACCCGAATGAATCGAAGACAAAAGGATATTTTCTATTCTTCTGTGAAAGAACACCGAGCGGGGAACGAAGAAAGCCGCAAATCGGTCACCGATCTTTAATTCACTCCGATAAATTTTATGATCAAACTCATCAATTTTTCCTGATTGACTAAAATAGTAAATTTCTCTAAAATTGCGCGGTTTCGAACCGTTAGTGAGGAATGATGAATCGGAATATACATCGCCCGCGGCGTTGGAATACAGACTGGGGGAAAAAATAGAACATAGAGGTTGAAAAATACATGCTCCAGTTTACACTCTGGAAATCGACGTCACCGGGCGTTTATATTACCTTTAAAAAAAGTTGGCCTTTATACTCGGCAACCTAGCAATTTGACTGAACGTTTTGTTTTGGACGATACAGAGCTTCTTGATTAACCAGCGACACAGGTGCACATGCAGCTTTAAAAACGAGCGATCTCCTATTTCAGTTCACCGGGTCAACGGACAATTTTTTTTAACGCGAAAAACTTCAAAACCGTTTCAGTTTTGTGTATCGGTAAAATCCAAGTAATTTATCAGAGTCTACAGGAGGGCGCCGAGCTCGTCGAGAATCTCGAATATAAATTATGTTAAGCTTAAGGAGGGTCGAGCGTTATAAAGCCATCAAGAAAAATATGCTGATTTTGTTTTTACGCATTGATGTGTTCGCCTTCACCGTTTTCGAGAAATATTTTTTTTTTATTTGCACCATTTAACATTGATTATGGCAGATTGAAAATAAGCGATGAATTTTAATGTTTCTAGGGTAGTTCATGCAGAAACGTTGTAAACAAATTATTTAAAACTATAAAGAATATTGTCAGGAAGCGCTGTACAAAAATGAGGACGCTTGGTCTTCACCGTTAGTTAACAATAAGCAATTACATGGAACTTTACAGCTTTACCTTTGCGAGTGAGAGGCCGCATAGCGGACCTCTCACTCGCACACGATCTGCCCCGCACCTTGCGCGCCACCGAGCCTATCCCGTCCGAGCCTCGCACTCGACTCTCCTTAATGCACTGGTATTTAAAATTCAATATACTGCGACGCGTCCTTTATGCCTCCCGATCACTCGCCCGAGTAGAAATTTTCGAGCGTTACATCGGGCCCTGATAGGGTCCTGATAAGGCCTTATCAGAACCCTATCAGAACCCGATGTAACGCTCGAAAATTTCTACTCGGACGGTTGTGATTGGGTAAACGAGCGTGCACAATGGTCGACGATTAATACTTTGCAGGACACCAGGCTGTTCTTGTGTCTTGAGGAAAACCAAGCCGAGTTTCATTTGTCCGATGATGCTGAGGAAATTAAGATCTCAACACTGACAAAAAATACAGTTGAATCAACTAAAGATTCGGGCAAGGACGTTCAAATAAATATATTGTTGGTACAGCAAAAAAGGTTGGTTGGTACGCCAATTTTCTGGGTGTTTTCACCAAATAATTTTTGAGGCATTAAAATATTTTGTTCGACCAGAAAAATATTTATTTAAACGTCCCTGTCCGAATGTTTAGTTGAGTGAACCGCATTTTTTTTATCAGTGAAGGGGGTAGTTCGGGGGGTCACACGATTTCCCAAGAATAACACTATCGACACAAAAACCATAAAGTCAACAGTAAATTGGATATTTCTCCCAAAAAATACCTTAATCCTATTTACAATTAATAAAGTCGAAAATCGGTATAAGTATCCCACGTATTATGGGCAACGTGAAGTCCTGCCGATTACCAAGAACAATTATTTGCGAGTCCCCGTTCCTCTCGATAATTTACAATCAGTGCTTGCGAAAATACTATAAACTGCCCACAATTTTCGGGCTTCTTTCGAATATAAAATTAAATACCGAAATCGAATACGAGGGTCGAATACGCAAAATCGAATATAAAAATCGGCTCAACGCCTTCACTTCGGAGATTTATCAAGTCCAAAAGTATTACGATGAGACATTACAGCGGGCTTTGAAATTCAGCGGAACGTGTTGTATCCGTGTCACCTCGAGTGTCATGAAATAATAATAATAATAATAATAATATTGAGAAAGCCCCCCCAGCTTACGAGCAGGATGAATTATCGTCGTTCTCGTTTGCGAGCGTATCTTGATCATTTACGGCTTTGATAACTGCGTCTAGGTATCGCGTAGGAAAACGAGCGCGACCGCGCTACCGAGTGTGTGCGTTCGATGTGACTGTACTTACCTGAAACGAAAGGAAGAAAAAAAAATAAAAAAAAATAAAAAAAAATAAAAAAGATGGCAAACGTTACGACCTTATAGTAAAAATTGCCGAGAACGTTACTTCGCGAGATTACGTCGTAAGGGACGCTCGTTTCCAGATCGTAATGAAAATTCCTACGCTCCGTTGGCGCTGCGCCGGCCAAGGAAATTCGTGGATCGTGAGCTCGCGGCGAACGACGTTATACGCTTACGGGGGGCTTAACGACAATCGGAAAATTCCTAGCGGGGCGTAACAGTTTTTCTTTTTCTCCGGTGCTTTCTATCCGAGCATCTCTGTTTTATTATATAACGAGACTTAATAATAGCCGATCGATAATTCAACGGCGGAAAAAGGTTCGGGGCTCTCGTTCGAATTTGGCCGTCGAAGTAAATTTTCGTTCTTTTCGCATTTTCCCATCGAAAATACTCTCGATTCGGAAATAAGACATAATATAGATTTTTTAAATCTTTAATTCGCCGATTACGCCCTTGTAACGATCGTGACGTGACGCGGCTGAATTTTTATCGCGATTCTCTCTCATAATTCGCCGGGCAGAGCTCGGTGGCCAAGCAAGAGCGACCCTCCGAATGCGCGAGGGCTCGCACTTGCACCCCTACGCAAATACGAATTCATTGCCGCATTAAACGAAACGTTTCTCGGAGCGGGAAGCTCGAATCCCGACGAAGAACTGGGAGTGGTTAAAATGGGGTAAAAAAAAGAAGAAACGAATAAATCAAGTAAAACGAACGAAGAGAGTCCACTCGATGGAGTTGTCTGCGTTGACTTTGGCTAATTTTTTATCGCCAACGTTTCAACGAAAACCGGGAGGGATCGTTGCGCGGCGCAACCCGTCACCGTCTGGAAGAGGCGTCGAATTACGGAACCGGATTATTTTTTCAACGAAAGCTTTCAGGGAATCGTTACTCTGCCGTCTTGGTTAGACGACAAATCAGGCGATAACATTTTTGTTTTATTTATGTTCTTAACTACCACAGACGGATATTTATTATTTACGAAACCGTAAGTTTGGTTTACATAAACACTATGTGTTGTCGTTACCAATCTCATTAATACAATGTTCAATAAATTAATTGTTTAGCTATTTATAAGATTGCACCTGGAAAAAATATTTATTTGTTTTAAATAAATATTTATTTAAATCAGATAAATATTTCACTTAAAACAAATAGACGGTAGCCGTCAAACAAATTATTTTTCAGGGTGTGCTTTGACTTTTCAGTTAATGGATTTTTAAAATTTGATATATTACTTTACAAATTAATACAAATTCATCATTTCTTTTTCATTATTCTGGGTTTCGCGTAAAGCGATTTTTACAATATAAAAAATAATGTCGTTTCAAGGGTACTTTGCGTGTGCTCGTCCCCGACGGGCTGCCCATCAAATTCAATTAAAAACCATTTCAACCCCTTTTTGCATCAAGTATATTCGATAAAAATCGATGCACGTCGAGCGATGGTCATGAAATTAATAATTCGCTTGATAAATTGGAATATATTTTTATCGCATGTATCACGGTCACTGAACTTATGCTGGGACTGGAATGTTTATTGTGATCAGGTAGGGCAAAGACAACCCTCTCTCGGGAGGAGAGAGAGAGAGTGAGCGGAAATTGATATACTCTCGTGCTCTTCACCTTTCCACCTTGAAAGGTAACGGCAAAAGATTCTTTTAAAGTACCAAGCGGGCTCTCTATATCTCGGTCTCTATGTACTCGATAAATTTAAATACCAGATCTCGAGGGTTGATGAAAAATCGCGGAAACGACAAGCAGCAGTCTATACGATCTGAAATTCAATAAGGCCCGTGATTTTCATACTTCGCTTTATAAACCTAGTGCGCTACGGCTCCAGCCAATATAGATATACCATTTTTGTTTTCGGCAACCAAAGAGAATTTTCATGAGGTAAGATAAATAAGGAAATGGATCTCTCCGAGATTCTATAACGATCCGGAAGTCCGATGTCGATGATCATTCATTCGTTGAGCGAAGTGCGAGACTTGACGGTAAGCTGAAGTTTAAAAAATATGCCACTCTTCTTCCTTTTTTATTGTCAAGCACCCTCTCTCTCATGGCGGTAACACCAGCCTTAAACTCATTCAATATTAGCTTTCTCATCCGTCAAGATACTTAGTTTATAAATTATTTACTTATTTATACTTATTTATTTGAAGATTAACTCCCTGCGTTTGTATTTTTTCATTTTATTATATTGAAAATAATGTCCCTATGTGCAATTACGAATTCTTGAAATTTGCTGTATATGGACGCTGAGAAAAAGAAATGGTTGGGTTAAGCAAATGCGCGGTGACATACGTTCAAAGGTGTATTTGGTTGCTACAACGAAAATGTTCGTTCCAATCGAACATATTTTAATAAATTGAAACAAATAATCATTTGACAAAACAATGCTTTATTTGAACCAAAAAAATAACAGCTTTGAACATATGTCACCGCGACTTTTAATTAATCCAATCAATTTTTTTTCTTAGTGGACGCATTAAACTCCGAAAGGCCTTGCATTTCAAGAGGTCGCAAAGGAACTGTTTCCTCGTGTCTCTTTGCCTTCATTTTGCGCGTAGAGCATCTCGAGCGCGTCTTACACCATAAAAATGAATCGCATATTTAATGTACTGGAACTTGAAATTTGCTAACATTACTTACATTAATTGAACATTAATGTACTTTGCTCGTAATATAAAAGTACCAGATATAAAATTACAAATATGTTGATTGAAATTGACAAACATTTTTATGAAAAATACTAATTTTACCGTAAAATTGCAACGTACATGTGTTTGAAATTTCAGAATCAGTTTATGTAAAAAAAACTTCCAATACTGTTCATTAATTTTCAGAAAAAAAAGTTTGACAGTGTAATTATTAGCACATATACGCGCCCAATCAGCCATGTAACAACTGTTTTTGTTACATTAACAAAGGCTGTTTTGTTGCGGTAGCAAATCACTCCAAGCGAAAATTGTTGCTATGGTTACAAGCTGTTTTTGTTATCCTGATACTCACGAACTAAATTTGTTACAGCAACGAAAATCTTGTCGTACCAACAAATTTGTTTTCTCCGTGTAGTTATGCGAGTGAGTCACAATAAAAAAAAGAATCGGAGCAACACTATACCATATGTACGATGATAACAAATTTATTTATTTATTTTTGCATTGAAAGAAAAAAAAATTACTTTATTTTTTTTTCAAAAGTATAGCGAATGGAAGTACAGCGTCGTCGTACCCCAGGGATCATACTCCCTTGCGCCACCAGACACGTCAATTACCGGCTTCCAATTTTCTCGGTGCGACGCACACGCGACAGCCTTATCATTCCGTCTCAATGCTCGCTGTCGCCTGGTAGCGAGGATTTCGGTACGTGTATACGTGTATTACGCCGCAAGCTCGTTCGCACGAGACTATTTGGCTGGACTCCCGAAACGTGGGATCCGACAAGCGGCACCGGGCTCGAAGTGTTTCGTTCCCCGACGGACCGTATCACCGGCAACAATCTTGTCATTTAAAGTACATCGATACGTTCGGGGAAAGAAAACGGGAACGCAACGACGACGCCACTGCGCTGTCTCGCCTCTGATTTTCAGACTGCTTCGCTCGGCTATTACGTCCGGCAGCGCATTCTTCCCCAGAGAAACGTTTTTCCCCTTGCCCCTGTGTTCTTTCGCGGAATGCACTGCGAGAGAAAAAGGGACCTATGATTTTTACAACGGGCGCCGAGATTTCTGCAGAGCCCGTTCTGCGGAGATTTCTGCAGCTTCGTTTAATATCTGAGCAATTTTGTACTATCGGCCCTTGCGATTTCAAATGTAAAGGAATGAACATTTTCGTAATTTTTTTTGTTCGCAATTGCATTGATGTAAAAGAATGTATTTTATTTTCTTTTTTATTTCGTCCACAATTTGCCGGCGTTATTGGGAGTCACAGTTGAGGAATTTAGAATTTAAAATTCATTTCGCCATTGAAAAAATACAATTTTTTAAAGTGACGATTTCAATCGTACGACGATACAACAGTGGGTGTTGTGTACTTCATGTATATTTTGGCATCGGCTTCGTTTAATTTGAATTATTTTTCCTATATAATATTTTGTATATACCTGAGTTATTAACATACCGATTGCACAGCATACTGAAACTGAAAGTACAATGGAAAGTTTACGAGTTTTCGCCATTCGTTATCCAGCGAACAATATGCTAAAGGCTGCCATACCAAACAACAGTAAAATATTTCGAACGACGAGGGAATTGTTATTAAATTTTTCTATTGTTTGGCCGTCAACTTTCATGTCAATTCGTTATATTTGTGACTCGTTATTCATTCGGTGCTTCGTGTTTTTTCATAACAACAATCGAAAAGCTCGAGGCATAGAACGTACCAAATGTATTATCGTTTTGACATAACTGCCCGCCGCGAAGTAGAATGTGAGAAACAAAAGCTGGGAGAGAACAGACCGAATATATATATAAAAAAAAGTAAAACAAACAAAAACACAATATCACCGCAATACTACTACTGCCTATTTTCGAAATTGTTAAAGCCTCGAAAACGGCCAACCAGACAGAAATACAGTGACTAATTGTTTTATAACCACGTTCTACCATTGTTCGTTCGTATACCACACACAACGAACGTTGAAAGAGTAATTCGCTTACTTTACCCCGCACGCTCGGCCGTTCACTCTATTGTTCCGGATGGAGCGGGCACGAACGTTTCCATACCATTATACTCCACCAAAACCCACTCTATTAACAAGCTTCGCATGATAAATGTATTTATACTCTTTGGCCGCTCGACCCTTCGTATTCTTCCATCGACACTTTTTTGTTGCGTTTAAAAATCAGAGACATTAACCTTTTCTTTTTGCTAAAAAATCTTTTTCGATATACATTTTTTTTATATATATATGGTAATACTATTTGTGTCACTGTTTATTGTTGTCTACAAGAATTTTGTATTTTAGCAAGACACACTGCATTTTTAAAAATGTGAAAACATCTTTAGCAAGATTTTTTTATGAAAAGTAGTCTAAAAAAGTCGTAGTCGTGCCGGGTAAGATCTCGGACAAGACAGTCGAAAAAAACTCGAGCTGGACTCAAACAGATATTGAATACGATATTCAGATAGGTATTGAGGAAGATATTCGAAAAATATATCGATCAAGATTCTCAGAAAGATATGGAGCAAAACGAGCAAGATATAGAGCAAATCGGGTAAGATGTGGAAAAAATCGAGTAAGATGTGGAGAAAATCTACTAAGAGAAAATCGAATAGGGTATGGAGAAAATCGGTAAAGATCGGAACAACATCGACTAAGATATGGAGCAAAGATCGACAAAAATATTCAGAAAAATACCGCGAGCAAGATACTCAAAAAGATGTCGCGAGCAAGATCCTGAAAAAGATAACCGAGCAATATATTCAGAAAGATACCAATATACACAATATATTATTTTGGCTTCGAATTAGTTGTGAAAATGTATTGGGCGGCAAGCAGTGTCGATACATGGAAGAGTACTCGGAGTATCAAAGTATAGAGTAGCTTCGCAAGCAGTAGCGACGTATAAGGGCGAAATAAACTTTGCGGAAAGTCCGTGGCCGGTCTCGGAATTACGAGGTTGTTGACGAGAAGGTACAGAAACGAGGGAAAGCACGAAAGCTCTGGCGGTACTCTCTCGCTCGCCTACTTCTCACTACATTTCGCTCGATACCGCGAGGGCTCTGAACCCTGCTGAGAAGCGAGAAACTACTGCTGCTTTTGCCGAAGCTACTTTCACTGCCTGCTTCCTAGTTGCCGCGAGGGGTCCGTGGAGGTTGTTGGGGTGGGTTATTAACATCGTCGATTCGCCGAAGGTGGAAGAGGAAGAGAGAGGATTCCACGCGGATTCTATCGATGGGAAACAGCACCACCAGCAGAAGCACGCTAGTTCGATGAAATTATACTACGGCTAAGTATTATACGTCTACGTAGAAAAGTGAGATAGAATTTCCAAGGGTTTGATGAGGAAGAAGCTTTGCCGCTCGCTTCACCGTCATCCCCTACTTCACAGAGGCAGACACAATCGCGCCATTGGAGACGGAAAGTTGATAAATTCATAATTCAATATTGACTCACTCGGGACCTGTCACCCCAGCGCGAAACCTCCTGGGTCACTATATACCTTCCACGCCACTCCGAGATAGCGAAAAAGAAACGCATACACCGAACGCTACGGGTTCTCGATTCGTCGACAGCTCGGCAACGATGTTTGCCCAGCTTTTAAACAATTAAGTGGGAAAACAATTGTTATTTCCAGACGTCCGACAAATACTTTCGCCGCGGCTCGGGAAAACTCCGTCACTGGATCCACTCGAAATCCTCCCGGCAAGCAACAAATAACGGGAAAGCGACGAGACTTTTATTTATTTTACTCGATCCGCGGTTACACTGTGAAGGTTGCAGGATCGAAGATGTAACATCGTTTTATTTTTCAACTCTGACTCGAGCGATGTCACGCGACTAACTTCAGGTGAAATTCTTGGGAATTGGATTCGGAAAAGACCTCTCATGATTTTTCGATTTCACCCGAAATATGTTTTTGTTCTCTCGATTTTTCAACGGTAAATCAAATTGTGTCGAATATCTTTCATGGCTGATTATTCGCGATTTGTATCTAATTTGCCATTATAACAAAAAGAAAAGAAAAAAATGGTTCACCATTATTATGGTGAAAATTATGACTACTTCTATTTGTACACGATTTTTTAATGAGCTTTATTGTTCAGTTTATTTCAATATAATCATTTTGTTGTTGCTATTGTTTGGCTTCTCTTAATTTTATTATTATTATGCGGTTTTTATTTAGCGCGTTAGTGTAGTGTATTGTATTCTGGTTGTATTTATTCGGTTTGTTGTTGGTTGAGTTATGTGCCTAGAGGACCCCAGGTCCTACTCCATAGATAGATAGATATGCATTTATTGTACATTAGTACTATTGTACATTAGTACAATAAATGCATATCTATGAGCACATTTACACACAGAGGCGCACAATTGTATGTGATAATCTTGTGAAAAGGGCATTGTCCCGAATATGTACAAATAAATAAATAAATAAATAAATAAATCGGGCGCAGATACTATTCGGTATCTATTGCCAGTCTGTCGTTTAAAAATCTTAAGTAATTTGTCGATAGTCAGATTCTACGTTCTAAAAATACACGAATTCTCTCGTTTCGCTGCGCGTAGAAGTGAGGTACCCTGGATGCGGAATGCGTCGTCGACGAAATGTCGAGCTTATATTTTTTATGCCATTCGCAAATTATTCTCACGTGGGATCGGAAGATATTTCAAGTTTCGGAAAAGAATATTCGTTATCCGCAGTGAAGGCATCGAACAGCACCACGCAATGCCGATAGGTTTCGCCCAAGAACTGTCAGAAATCCTCGTTCTCGTTGCTTTCGGCCGGCAAATTTGAACACAAATAAATTCAGCGTATCGAAATGCCGGTACCGCGAGCGAGCGGATCGCAATGTGCACCGTTGAGTGGTACGTTAAAAGTTTGGCGACTTCTCTTGCACGCGGCTCACCGTTGCTCAACAATATAAAAGTGTCGCGAGCACTTATTTCGAGCGAGCGAATAGAATCATCCCCCTCGTCCCACGCCCCCCCCTCCCCCTCGGTTATATATGCTTGCATGAGAGGCGGTATGCTATAAGCTCGTGAGACGGTAAGTTTGGCCGAAATTTTCTAACTGTGACTTACGGAGTTTTTCCTACAACCGGAGGAACGGAAGAGGAAGAGAGAACGGGGGGGGGGATACAAGAGTTGGCGAAATTCACCTGAAATTTCACCGAATACTGATACCCCTCCGGTTCGAGTGAGGCATTCTAGAAAGCTTTGCAAATAAAACTTTTCAGCCTACATATACGCTCGAGCGACGACGGAAACTTACCGCGAATTGGGAATGACCTAAAAAACTTGACTCGGAACTTTGGTAATAAAATCCCACCTTCATATGTTCTAATTTAATAGTGCATCGACAATTTTGAGGCTTTAAAGCAAATATTGGATTCCGCTTATCTCTGACGATTATTGAAGTGAATTCAAAAATCGGAATATTGAATGAAGTGACGTGAGCCATTATTGAAGTGAATTCCGAAGGAGCTCACGATATTAAATTATCGTTTTAATAATGCCTCTCTACTGCCGGGGTTTTGACGAATTTTTAGATCTCATGTTGCAGTTTCCGTCACCTTGCACTGAGAAAAAAAATTAGTTGGATTAACCAAAAGTCGCGGTGACATACGTTCAAAACTGTTATTCGTTTGGTACAAATAAACCATTGTTTTCTTAAACGATTATTTGCTGCATTTTATTCAAAATTTGTCGATTGAAATAAACATCTTTGTTATACCAATCGAATACACCTTTGAACGTATGTCACCGCGCATTTGCCTAACTCAACCATTTCTTTTCCGTAGTGCGGATACCCAGTTTCTGTCACTTATGTCATAGTTTTCGTCATGACCATGTGCCCAGTTTCCGTCACTGCAGTATAACGTTTCGACGATTCCTAAGTTTTTATCATCATGTCGGACTTTATGGCACTATGGTACAGATATTATTATTTTTCAATAATTTTACGGATCAGAATGATATCAAAATATTAACTTCAATTTATACTAATGGCGATGCAATCAGTGACACACTTTCTGTCATGCCAAATTTAATAAAGCATATTATTGCCAATAAAAACATATTATTACCAATTTAATCGATAATATTACTTCTCCTGACGCCGTTGGTATAACTTTTGTGGTATTTAATATTTACAAATGAATGCATTCGGAGACAGCGCGATGTACTTCGGCTAGAACGCCCTGACAGCCACTGATGACTAGGAAGTGCCGAAATACGAGATGCGCTAGACACTACTAAATTTTTACATGAACATTTTTATTAAAATATACGTATTGCGGCAATAATCAAGAGTAAAATACGGTCTTCAACTCGCCGTCAATGTTTTTTTGTACAAACGCAAACTGTATTTATTATTAGTATAAATTGCGCTTGATGACGGTGATTGGTTTACCTTAACTAGAAAAATTCCAAGGTGCGTACCGAGATCAAGAAAAAATACACTAAAATCAATTAAATGTTTTTATTTTTATTTTTCAATAGTCGCCAATCGTATATTTTTCCGGTACACGAATACATTTAGGTAAAAATAGCTTGGAATTTTGTAACAAAGCGTAATTCACTTCAACCAATGAATTCAAACGTATTTCAATGAATGATATCCTAGTACAAAGGAAATATGATACAGCGAGTTAAAAAAAAGAAATGCAATTTATTTCTTTGTCAGTGTAATTCGTGTAATTCTAGATCGCAGTAGCCCGTCGATCATTCAAGGGGTTGACGAGTGTGCGATTGGATTTTATTGGAGAATTCAAGGTATTCGTTAATTCGTTTTACCAACAAGCGATCCGCCCATGGGTGGTGCACGAGCAACACACCAATACAATTTGATGAAAAAAAGCTTGAAACTTTTCAACAAAACGTAATTCGATTCAATCAATGAATACATATACATTTCAATTAATTGTATTCTCGCACCAACGACGTATGATTTAAAAAAATGCTTATAACTGTTAAAAAAAAATAAATGTAATTGATTTTTTCTCAGTGTCATTTTTGTAATTCTGGATCGCAAGAGCCTTTCGATCATTCAAAGGAATTAGCGAGTGTTCGATTGGATTTTTATTGAAAAATTCGAAGTATTTGGGAATTCGTGTTACCAACAGGCGACCCTCCCATCAGATGTGCACGGGCAGCGCTCCGTCCTCATCGTCCCTCTGCCTCCCATTCCAATACAATTTGATGGAAAAAAGCTTGAAACTTTCCAACAAAACGTAATTCGATTCAATCGATGAATACATATACATTTCAATTAATTGTATCCTCGCACCAACGACGTATGATAAAAAAATGTTTACAAATGTATAAAAATAAAATAAATGTAGGGAAAAAGTGGGAAATATGGCCCGGTCCATATATCATTGATTTACGTGTTAATCGAGGTGGACCATATTCACCACTTTTATCCCAATCGATTTTTTCTCAGTGTTACTTTTGTCATTCTCGATCGTAAGAGCCCTTCGACCATTCAAAGGAATTAGCGAGAGTTCGATCGGATTTTTATTGAAAAATTCGAGGTATTTGGGAATTCGTGTTACCAACAGGCGATCCTCCCATCGGATGCATGGGCGACACTCCGGCCCGATCGTCCCTCTGCCTTCCGATCAGAACGGGCCACCGCGCGACACGCGCGACGAATTAATCCCGCAGGGCTGCCTGTTTGATTTAAAATTATTGCCCCAGTTTATAGCGGGATTACGACGGGACGACAAATTACTGTTGCATCGGCGTGTACGTGTAACGAAGCGAGTGATCACTGGCAACGGCAGAGGCGATACACAGTATACAGTCAACAGGAGTGGCGAGCTCCGACGATCGGCGTATGCGCGTGCTAAGCCGGGTAATTGTTTAACTTCGATATGCAGTATCAATAACAGCCGATGTACGAGAGGTAGACACTGACGAAGGTATACAACGATTCGTTTCATCTCGCGATGCAAGTCTGTCAGTGTATTTCGCTATTCTGCAGGTTTCCGTCCATCGCTTTTCCGGCTTCTCCCACATCGCCGCCCCCTCGCCACGTCGACCCCGTTGCGCGATTTCCTCGCATCTCTGTATTTACCCGCTCGATTATTCGCAGATCTCTGTACGTACACGCAAACGTAAAAATCAAAATTCACGCGACACGCCGGGAGATTCCACCGGTAGATTCAATCGCGATCGCTAAACACACCGTTTCGATAGATCGACGTTCAACGCTCTAAAATTTAATCGTGTGTGTTTCTAAATTCCGGTACACACTGCAAATTTTTTTGACTCACAAATATTCCGTGAGCAGAATTTCATTGAATCTGTTTTTATTTATTTTCCACTCTTCCGCTCGAGCACTGATTTCACGGAATTGAACAAACATGACCCACATCCCAATACTTTATATATGAGATTCTAAGATGACAATGCAACAACCGATTTTTTTTACTTTTTGTTTTACTATAACGATTGTACCATTTTTTAATTTGCTAAAAATTGGTGCAAGGTGTTCTGAGGCAGCTAAAAAAATTTTGAATCTGAACGAAATTAATAAGTAGTGAGTATAACTGCGTTCATTCGCAGGAAATTACGTAACGTTACGTAACGTTTCGTAACGTTTTCCCGTATGACGTTACTTCCGGTCGAAAACTTCGATTTTGGAATCACACCCAGAAAAACAATTTATTTGATGGCCACCGTTTATTAAGATTAAGTACAATATTTATTTGATTTACATAAATATTTATGTGATTTAAGTAAATATCTTACTTAATCTTAATAAACGGTGGCCATCAAATAATTTTTTTTCTGGGTACAAAGGTGACGTCACAACGCAGTTCAAAAAAATGTTCTGCGTGACGTCACTTCCGGTTTGGAGGTGAGATTCTCAAACCGGGAGTGACATAATAAAGAATTTGTTTTTCTCTGAAATCTATCTAGAATGACGCCAGTGAAAGAAACGTGTAGATTGAGTAACACAGGAACGTTGGTAGAATAAAATGTGTGAGACACTGATAAAAAAGTACAGTCGAATCAACTGAGATTTGAGCAGGGCCGTTTAAATAAATATGTAGTTGGTCGAACAAAATATTTCCATGACTCAAAAATATTTTGGTTAAATTATCCAACAAATTGTTGAACTAACCAATTTTTTAGCTATACCAAGAGAATATTTAGGTGAACATCCCTGCCCGAATCTCAGTTGAATCAACCGTATTTTTTAATCAGTGTACAGCAGCGATATATTCGAAATCCCTCTTAAATATAACCAGCGACAGAAACGGATGAATTAAGAAACACGCTGAAACCTCTGAGCGAGCTGACGAGCGAGAAATATGATTTATAAATACGACCCGGATAAGGATTATGACAACTAAATAATTACGAGTGCAAGGATTACGATTGCGAGGTTTAAGACTACAGGGACTGGAGGTTTGCGAGTAGGTCGGAATATGTGGCTATTAGGTCCGTGACCATTCAATAAGTGGTAAGCTGCACGACGATAAGAGTATAAAATTTAGTACCGTAAAGCTATAAGGAAGCCCGCTATACAT
This sequence comes from Ichneumoninae sp. B BG-2022a, assembly GCA_030522725.1. Classification (NCBI taxonomy): domain Eukaryota; kingdom Metazoa; phylum Arthropoda; class Insecta; order Hymenoptera; family Ichneumonidae; species Ichneumoninae sp. B BG-2022a. The sequence continues at coordinate 16,967 of JAPYZD010001749.1, forward strand.
GCGCATTCAATCCCTGTATCGATTAATCGAGCGCAAAATCTCGGGCTTTGACGATTCATCTAGACCGTCTAAGTTTCTTCGAGCTACCAGCCCCGACTACATGAGACCGGATTGCGAGGCTGTTCCAAGTGTAGGAAACACAGCGTCGGGTTCGCTTGAATCGGTGCGAAGCCCGCGAAGACAAAGTTGCCGGTAAAGCTTTCAACCGTTTGATTGCATTACATTATTCAACCGGAGTTTGAGCACAAGTGATAGGGCGACTACGGGTCCGACGATGTGTACCGTGAAACGGAACGAAAGTTAGTATTATGCCGGTACGCGCGACTACCGTGCCACGATCAACCCGACTGCTAAATGCACATCGAACGACAGGATTATCATTGCTATACCATCTCCGAGCGGTTAACCCATCGCTTCATTGTGGATTTAGCTGGAACCGTTGCACCAAAACCACCAATGTAACGCTCATCGACATGGACGAGTGTATCCGCGCAGGTTCGACAACGAGATTACCGGGATGATAGTCTTATCTTTACACACAAACCGTAGAGCAGCAGAAATATCGATTTGCCAACGGTGTGACCAATCCCCCATACGAATTTCACATTCGCCATTCTCCAAGGGTCGTTTTACAAGACAAAACTATTTCGCTAAGAATATTAGAGTTGTGTCTGTCGAAACCTCTTGCGAAGCATGAAAATATCGTCCCGCGTGAGAAACATGAGGTGCCGAAAGTTGGTCGAGTTCGAGTGATTGATGGACGGTTCTTAGGAAATTGTGAATCTCGTCGTAATTCATTAACCGGCAACAGATTTAATGAAAATCGAAGGCAACTACGAAGATTCATCTCTCTGATTACCATGTTGAATTTGAATTGCGTAGAGCAGCAGAAATATCGATTTGCAAGGGTGTGACCAATCCCCCATACGAATTTCACATTCGCCATTCTCCAAGGGTCGTTTTACAAGGGAAAACTATTTCGATAAGACTGTCAGAGTTGTGGCTGTCCAAACCTCTTGCGAAGCATGAAAACATTGTTACGCGTGAGAAACACGAGCTGCCGAAAGTTGATCGAGTTCGAGTCACTGATGGACGGTTCTTAGGAAATTGTGAAGCTCGTCAAATTTCATTCACCTGCAACAGATTTGATGAAAATCGGAGGCAAGTACAATGATTCATCTGTCTGATTACCGTGTTGAATTTGAATTGGACAGTTCATCGGGTTACTGAATTATGTCAGCTTTATTTTCGATAACCTAACAAATCCATTCGGAGATTTCCCATAAAATGGAGACCCTTCCGAGTAGGAAATTAAGGTCGCTAAATCGGTGCCTCATAAGATCTGGAAAAGGCCTTGGTAGGCCCTTAAAAGGGTCCAATGTAAAATTTTGACCAGGTCTACATTCTCCACAAAAGAGGGGTTCCTGAAACACGAGCCTTCGACAATCGGATTGATCCTTCTCTATCCAGATTGTCACATTACAAATATACTTGCAAGCAACAAAAACGCGCATGATTTCTAAACTGCGAAAAAAAACTCGGTTCAGTCAAGAAAATGAGCGCTTACGGATGGCGAAAGAAATTCTTGCTTGATCGAACGAAATAATTATCGTAGTAAGTAAAGGAACATTCGCTTCGACGGTCTTTTATTTTTATCAACGAGATATTCACTGAGAAAAAATAACATAGTAAAAGCAACAATACTGACTTTATATCATAAAAAATTGTTCCCATGATGATAAATCTTATACCATTTGCTATCATTGATCGAAATAACTCATATATTCGATTCGATCTTCAGTTTAGTTGGGGTGAGAAACGATCCAGATCGCGCCGTCGACCGAGCTGCGTCTATCTTGATCGCCGCTAGGTGACTTCGTGCTGATGAAGCGTTTCTCGCAAGCGGCCTGGTACCTAGCAAGTTACTATACAAGACCCTTTGATCATAATGTATGT